>VDFB02291185.1:128871-273158 GCA_007258455.2 Sequoia sempervirens | reverse complement strand
AAAATGATGAGTTGGTTGCCATGTAGGATGCTCTCAGCCAAGAGGGTTTCGGTCGAGCAGGTTTCAACCGAAACCCTCTAGGCCGAGAAACGCTCAGCCGAAAACGAATCGGCCGAAACTTTGCCGGTCGACAACTTAGCTGAAATTGGTCGATATAAAAAATATATATTTGCTTTTAATTTTTCAACTTAAGAAAATTTAAAAAAAATAGATATTTCAATTATTTCAATAGGGAAATCTATTTTTTTATCAAAGAAGGTTTATTTCGACATTTTAGAAGATTTATAATTTCAAAAATTTAGAAGACTTATTTTGACAAAAGAAAACGCATTTGGACAATAGGAGAGCTATTTTTGAAGGTATGTATTGATCTTCAACTTATTTAATTGATTATGTCTTTATTTTCATGAATGCATTTGAAGTTTGTTTTCACTATTTTTTTATTTATTAAAATATTAACATCAAAGAAATATTTGTAAAAAAATTAAAATAAATGTTACATCTCCATAATATTGTACCTAACTATTATCATTTATTTGTTATCATTCACAAGTGTGTACATAGTAGGTAATTTGATAATTACTTTTATATATACATAAAATTAGCATACTTATGTTTAGTAAAATTTATATAAAAAACATCAAAAATATCATTATCAAGAAGTTTATTTTTTATTTATTAATTTGAGAATTATATATAATTTTAAGTGCCTCTTATGTAAAATTATATATTTATAAAGAATTATATAGAAAGGAGATTATTTTATTTTATTTATATTATTTATTAAACAATTATTTTATTTATTTAAAAATTGTTTGAACACAAATGCATTTGTTGTTTTCACTATTTAAATTCTTATATTTCATTATTATTGATCACTAATTCTATGTTCTTCCATTCTTGTTCTTACATGTCCTCTTTAAATACCCATGTTTTATTAAATTTACCTTTTCCTTTACTTTTATTTCCAACTTGGACTTATCTTTTATACATGTATATATTATTAAATTAAATATTTTATGTTTTGCATGTTTGCATGTATTGTGATACTTTAAATGAGCATGTACAACTTTTCCACAAATTATTCTTTAACTATTGATTATTTTCTTTGATGCTATATATATGTTCATGGACCACATTTTTAGATAGATAGTTACCACATAGACTAGAGGGCATCATGTGCATTCCATTACATCTTAAACCTTGAGTCATCATGTTGCATCTTCATATTATGGTAATCATGTCTCTATCCCTTTATATCTTATGCTTATATGGTTATAGATCCTTAAACATTTTAGGTCATTAATCCTTCCTCCTTTTAACATAGTGTGATTTTATTTGTCACATCCAAGTTGCATTTAAGGAATCATGCCTTGAACCCCTTTGTAATTTCTTATTAGGTTTCATTGCTAATACCTTTTCATAGGAGATATATATATATATATATATCATGTTTTCTCTCTTTCACATCAAATATAAGTGGTGATCTACACATTTAGTTATATATCGAGCTCATGATGAACTTCTCTTTCTATGTTTTATAGTACTCATTTTATTAAAAGATCTGGACATATATTTCAATGCACATTTAGTGGTGCTCTAGTAAGTGATGTCATGATCTAGCACGTGCATCTAGTTACATACTTTTTAAAATATTTATGCTATATTAATTGCACATGTTTCATTATAATCTCATGTGTGTACAAATTTGTATGCAAATGAATTCAAATTTGAGTGCAATTTGTGATGGTAAATCCAAGGATTAGATCAAGGAAGTATGATCGAACACGAATGAGACAAAGAAAGAGAAAAGTGGATGAAGGAGCATCTACTAAACAACAACCCATGGAAAATATCGATGATCAAGGTGACATACAGGTACAGAACAAACTGAACCTAGTAATATAAATTTTTTGGACTATGGTATGGAAAATCTGATGGAGATGGATGAGGATTCTCTTTTCAATAATATTTCATCTGAAGATATGTTATCTAAAAGCACATTAAAATTACACTCTAAAAAAATATGGGATGAATTTTTTGAAGAAAAATCTCTAATTGGAAGAGCATAGTTAGTTGCAAAGTTATTTAGACGAAAAGAAATGACCCCTATTTTGGATTTGTTAGGGGTTGATAATAGGAAAAGGTCATCATATTTAAAACAAATAATTGTTGAAAATCCTGGTGTGCGCTTACTGGAAATGTATTGAAAAGAAGAGTCGGGTCTAGTGATTTACGCGGTTGCCAGAGAGCTTTGATGACTGTAATTTCTAGTGTAAGAAATTATCACATAGAAGACAAGTTCAAGCAATTTTGAATTACTAATTGTTTCTAGGAGAACTGCTCAGCGGTATATTGGAAAAGAGAAAATGAAATAGATGGAAAATTGAGGAAACTAGGTAACATTTGTAAGGTTCCCCAAAAGATAGAATTTTATAATATGTGCCAAATGCGGTTGAATATTGACCACCCACTCTCAGATTTCTTCCAATAGAAGGGATACTATACAAATAATAGGGTGATGATGGTACAAAATTTCTATCCAAAATATTTATAACAGAACAATAGGGCAGAACTTTAGAGACACAGATTTGTCAGCTGGGATGTTTGAAACACTATTAACCATCATTTGTAATGTATAAAATGTAAAGTACATGAAACTTGTTGTCAAAATCATGCTGATTTTTATCTACACCTACAATCATATAGAAAAGTTATGGCAACAATTGATCAAAATTTAGCCATCCCTGGAAGCACAACATAATTTGTGAAGTCTCTTTTATATGAAAAATTAGAAAATTTGGATGAATTCAATGTTTAGTTTATAAAAAAAGTATGTAATGATTGTGGATATTTGAAGAATATTTTACATGTTGACAATAATGAAATGCAAGTTACTTGGAAGAGATTTGAATATGAGACATACTTAATGAAATCGGGAGTTGAGGCCAAAAAAATTGTTCTCAAAGAAAGTGGATTGCCTTACAATGAATTCATGAGTAAATTTCACAATATCATATATCCACATATCCAACATTGTCATGGTGCAAGATGGCAAGCTAAGAAATTTCATGATTCAAAGAATTGCTTTCCACCAGGTTGTATTCTCTCTATTGTAGATTTCTCTGAGAACTATACATTTAGTCCTCAAACTGAGATCCAAAGTCAATATTATCATTTAGAGCAAGTTGCAATCTTTGTGCAAGTTTGTTATAGGCATGTTGAGTTAGCGGTCGATCGAATACAAAGTAGCAAAGATGATCAAATTATCATCAAAGAGGTTCACTTTTCTATCAATGATGATATGAATCATGATAGAAGCTATGTAGCTCATTTTTTCAAAATGTTTTTTGAAGATCTGAGACGATGTGGCATAAATCAAGAACAACAGTGGATATGGTATGATGGATGTGCTGGTAAGTGCATTGTTTTTTTTTTAATTTATATTTACTTTTAACTTTGAGACTTAAATTGTTTAATTGCTTATATATATAATTACTTTTTTGAAGCTAATTTGGTTTGAGTGTTTAATTATTTGTAACTTCATAAGACAATTTAAGTTTGCAAAAGCTTTTGTTTGGTTAAGCAGTCAACATGCTAGACACAACACCAATTTTTTGTGGAATTTTTATGAGAGTGGACATGGAAAAGGAGAGCACAATGGAGCAGGAGCATGTGTAAAGTGTGCACTTTGTCAACATGAACTTGCTAGTATGTAACTTTCACCATATATATATATGGAATCTAGCTCGATATAATGTTTTAAAAGATTAGATATATATTTAAAAACTAAATTAAATTCTTTTAAGTTCCTTGAAAGTAATAGACTTGGAAAATTGTGCCAACTTTTGTACTTGCAGGTAATGGCATGATACAGAATGCAAATGAAATTGTTTAATGGTGCAAAAGTCATTTTTCCACTCGCGACTCAACATACAACACATGGTATTTTTGGGAAGTTACAGGTACATCTAGTCAAGATTTGTTAAAAATGTGAATTTAAAAGTTCAAATGTACATGATTTCAAATTGAATTTTCAAGTTTGAATTTATAGATATTGATCAATCAAATCCTTATAATTGTCAAGCAATTCATGATATTAGAAGCCTGCATCAAATCATGACAAAGGGAAGTAGTAGGCCTTATGCAATTAATGTGAGAGAAAAATCATGTTTTTGTGTTGATTGCATTGAGGACAATGCAAATATTGATCATGTGAGAATATTAGATATGGGTATGCTTCACAATGGGAAATGAAACAATTAATATCAATG
Source organism: Sequoia sempervirens (assembly GCA_007258455.2). Lineage (NCBI taxonomy): Eukaryota > Viridiplantae > Streptophyta > Pinopsida > Cupressales > Cupressaceae > Sequoia > Sequoia sempervirens. The sequence continues at coordinate 268,884 of VDFB02291185.1, read as the reverse complement.
CCTCCTTTTGCTAAAGATGACAATGTTGATGTCTACAATCCACTATATTTAGCTGATTACGAATGTGTACTTGATTTAGTGGTTATAGGTATGGAAATTGATTAATTTAGTTAAAATAAAGGTTTAAATATAGTCTATGTTTAAGTAAGTTTCAAGCATGTTTACTTTATGTATATGTGGTGTGTGTACAGGAAATATTTTCACTATAGTTGCAAATCCTAGAAATGCAGAAGGTGTAGATTACTATCTACTAAGATGTATGCAACCAAAAAGAAAATTGGTGGAATTGATGACATATGGTGGTGGACAAGAGTATCTCATGGGATTATTCGTTATTGAAGGAACATATTATCAACAAATAAAGATAGATAAAAATGGTATTATATTTGTTTATTATAGGCCAAGACAAAAGCTTCTACATTACAGTCACTTAGTTTTGGCAACAAAAATAAATTTAGAAACTTTACCTAAAAGAGGACGTGCCAAACAAAAGTGGAGGTTGCCTATTGAAGATCATGAAAAGATTTTAGAGATAATTAAAGATAGAGAGGATCCATATTTTATGTACCAGGAGCTTTAAGTTGTTTTTTGGATATATGTACATGTATGACTCAATATATATATCTTCAAACTTAAATTATAGATCTAGATCTATAATATATTTATATTGATTGGACGTGATGATTTAGAATGGGGTTTTTTCAAAGGCTTGGTAATTTATTTTTGGAATTGTATTTAAATAAATGTGTTTCATGTGGAATTCCTAATTTAGTTCAAGAATCTTTGATTTCATAATTTACATTTGAAACTCCACTTAAATGTACATGTATGTTAGATCATATATGCTTGATACAAAACCTAGTGACTTTAAAAATGTTTTCATTTACATTTTTCCTAAATTCCTTTAAATTGTCTATTTTCAATTGTATTTTTATGTTGGACATGGAATTATTTTAAGTTCAAGTTCAAGAATCTTCTATTTCATTTGTTGAATCTTAGATCATACATATATATGTACATGCATGTAATTTACTTGAAACCTAGTGACTAAATTAAAAAGTTCACATTTTTCCTAAATTCCTTTAAATAATTTAGATTCCTTGATTGTATTTTTATGTTTGACATGGAATTGTTAAACTTTCACTTTCAAATCTTTATTCATAAATAATTGTTCAACTCCACTTATATATGAGCTAGATCGAATATATATGTGTGCAATTTGTACAAAACCTAGTTTATGTTCCAATTTTGCATTTAAATTTATGTTCCATGGAATTCTTAAGTTCATGAATCTTTCATATCATTTGAACATTCAACTCCACAAATATATTATAGTTGATTTGGTGTTTGAGTGGTGAAGAATCTAGACATATATGTTGTCTCTAGCTTTCTTTATTTTTTATGTTACTAATGTGACATTCAATAATTTTAAATGATCATCCATTTTCATGTATCCTAATCATCACATCCTAATTATTATTTTCATCCTAATCATCCCCCATCCTAATCATCAAGTTAAGATCACCTTATCAGGTAATAACCCATTTAACCATAATCATCCTAGAATCATCCCTTTAGGTAATCATTCATTATAAACCTAATCTCATCCTAATCAAATGGACTATAATCTAATCCATCTATCCTCATCCAAAATATAATCATTTAAATTATCCATCTAGATCCATCTCAACCATACATCCATTCTCCATCTTTAATTTAAAAAATCATCACTTAAACATCAAAATTTGGTTAAGGTCTCAATCTAGTCCATACATCATATTGTCCTTTCGTCATCACCCAAAGCTTGAACATCTAGGGACCTTATCCTTAATCTATAATATCATCCATTTCAAATCCAATCTCCTAATTTAAAAAATCAAGACCTTAAAATTTGATTTCATCTTTAATCCAAATTTTCCTAAGAACATTAGCCTATTTGAAGTGTAGTTATCAAATCCATTTTGTGAATGTTAGATTGTATCCAGGTTCTCTTGGATTGGTCTTTCTTGTTCACCTCAAGGTGCATTGGAATATATGAACATTGTAGTGAATCATAGCGATGGTGTTTGGGGTGCTTGAGATAGCTACATTTTGGCATCAATTTAACTTTGTTTACCATGTATGTAATGGTCCATATTTGTTAATTATATATGGATTGATCAATTTTTAATTTATATAGAACTGTCATCCAGGAAGATCTAGATACTTATATTATGTGCATAACTTGAGATTTAAATATATCAATTTCCAATTGCATATAAATGTTCAATGGAATTCTTAAACTTTCAAGAATAGAAATTTGATTTCATTTACATTCAACTCCACTTATAGCTCATGTCATCTAGATCACTTTCTTTGCATGCACAATCAAATTCATGTGTACATTCTATATTATATGGAATTCTTAAGTTCACTTGAATATATTTGATTTCATTTACATTCAACTAGACACAAGTATAGCTCATCATCTAGTTCAAGAATTCTTTGCATGCACATTCAAATGAACATGTGTATTAGATTATATGGAATTCTTAAGTTCGTGTATAGCATGATATATGCACAATTTATGTATTTAACCTAGAGTGACTTTAAAAATTAACATTTAGAGCTAAGAATTCAAGTTATCATCTATTTCCAATTACATTTTTATGATCCACTTTTAAATATAGCATTAATCTCAAGCATATTTGCATTCAATTTTTTCTATTTCTTGACCTATTTATTAGAGACAAATTCATTTATATTTATTTAAATTAATTGTACATGTCTATGTTTTTAAATTTACAAATAGCTCAACCATTAGATAGTCCAACATTTTGATTTCACGATGTAAATAGATGTACAACAAGTGCATTTGAACAAACCATAACAAATTTAAATAAAGGTAAGTTTGAACTTGCTAAATAAATAAAACCATAAATTAATAATGCATGATGTATTTATAGATGTAACAAGTGTTCAAACCATAATAATGCACGTATATAACAAACTTATTCAAACCATAAAACATAAATGTATGAATTTGATGTAAATCATAACAAGTATATGTACCATAAAACATAAGTGTATGTAAATGTTCAATACATAAATCATAAAAAGTGTCTCCAGCATAATAATCTGATCTCAAACATGTAATACTGTAAAATAGATCTCAAAGAGAGGGATGTCTAGTATGAATAGAATCATCAGATCTCTGGCCCAGTCTATCCCTCGACTGCTCCCTTGATCCATGGCTCGATCTCTCCCTCGATCCACAGCCTGATATCTCCCTTGATCCATGGACCGATCCCTTTGTTGATCCAAGATGTGTGGATCCATGTCTTGATCCAAGATCTCTCAATCTATGTCCTAATCTTCATCCCAACCCCTATATGTGTTCAAGTATACACATGTTTAAATTTAATCTTTAATACATGTATATATATGTGTACATATATGTAAAATTATCTAAAATTACAATGTACAAGTTCAATGTGTTCAAAATTACATCAAGTAATTAATTTTTTTATTACATTTAAATGTACCTCAACTACATACTATGCAGGATTGCCATCATGCACCAAATTTCCAAAGTCTGAAAAATCACCATACTGCTTAAAATTTTCAAGTACACAATTTCAATCAGGAGTTAAACAACTAGACTTTAAAATGCATTACATGTATACATATACATACATAATTTTTTAGAACACAATTTTATATGTATAAATTATATTCAATTACCTGTCGTGCCTGATCAACGGATTTACCAATGTCACTAAGCTCACAAGAATGTAAAGACATCGTAGGGGGATTTGTAGCATGTATAGTATTAGTGGCAAAAAGAAACTAACTATATGTCCCATGGACAAGATCAGGTGTCGCAGTAGCCTCAACATGACTTGTACCATCCTGACAACGACCTGGAGAAGCTAAAGGATCAATAGAAACATGATGTGCATGGGATCTTGTAGGCTGATCTGGAATATCCTCTACATTTTCCACCCTGTGGCTTGTATGTGTACCCAGATATCATCATCTAATAAAGTCTTGTGCCTGGTCAAGAGTGACCCCATGGTCCTCACTAATAACCTAATATGTTGCTAGTAAATCTAAAACTGAGACTACACATATTACGCAGAGTTATGTGGGTCATCTGCTCGACATCTAAAAGAGTAGGTAGATCGACACGAATAAATGGATCATACGATGCAGATGTAACCTCAGTGGGAGGAAGGTTAATCCGTGGGCATAATAAGTATCTACCAACTCAATCAGATGAAATATGATCAATTTGTGTCATAATAGAGGTAATGTTATCAAAAATCTACCCCTGAGTGGAGCATGTTGTTTCCTCCCTTGTTGTTGCCAATTCCAAATGTTTTGGTAAAACCAAAGGGTTTGGGCCAACTAATGCCCTCTTGTCCATAGGCAGTGGAAAATCTAAACATCTAAACTTTGGTTTGTAAGAAAAAATGGCCTTTACCTTGGTCAACATGCTTGGGATAAGATGTGTAGTCCACTTCTATATGTAAATGAAATTCTGCATATAATTGTTTGACAAAATACTATGGTAGCTCATCATTGTGAGGCCATCTATGATGTGTTTCCAACCATCTAGGGTATATGAATGGCGCAACAAGAGGATCTACACACCACATAACCACATATCCTCTAATTTTATTTTTTCCTCTATAAAATGGGAACATGGTTAACACATTTTCACCTAAAACTAATTTGGCAACTTCTCTATGTTTCACTGTGCCAGTAACACTCCTAGCAAGAAACAAATAAAACTGCTCAATGTTGATTTCATAATAAGGATTGTATGATCGAATTGTCTCAATCATTTTATAAATCTCTTGTCTAATAGTCACTAATCTATCTCGATTAGCCAAATTGGGGGAGTTGTGAATTGTTTTCTCTAAACATTTTAAAGCATTGTCTAATCTACCAATACTATCCTGAAATAAATTTGATCTAGTTTGAGCATCTTTCTCAGAACGAGGGGAATGATGAGATCCCTTATTGGCCATGATATATATATTTGTATATGTAAATAGATAGAAATCTATATATCATTAAAACAAAATATACATGATGTCAAACAAATTTAAACTAAAAATTTCAAAACTAAAACAAATATATATTTAAATTAAACAAAATTTTCAAGTTTCAAAACTAAAGCATTTTTAACTTTAAATATATCTAGAATGAGATAGTTCAAAATTTATATCTATCTCTATGTTCAATAGTTCACCTTTTGTAACAACTTAGATAACATAAGAAATTTGACAACTCCAAAGAGACTTTCAATACATATGTACACACACACACACACACACACACTTTTACACACTTTTACACATATAATTTTGTTTATTTATATGTGTGCATGTACATCATAATATCAGCAATAATATCGTATGGCATATTAAGGTTGCGTCGTGTACGTTGTGGCGCATATGTATGTATATATGGTGACCAGTGATGGTGATGATGATGATGATGATGATAAAATGTACATCATGTGGCAATGATGACGTGGCCGCGTGTAGTAATGTTAATATGCATCCTGGAGTGTCAATGTCAATGTTTATGTCGTATACATGTATGTAAATATTAATGTTCGCATACGTATATGCCGTCGCCATGACCGTATCGCTAATAATAATAATGGCATAATGTACATAAATGTGGCAATGCATGGAAATAATAATAATATGTATTGCATGCCGCATCGTGCATGTACGCTCATGTTTATGCGTACGTATCTACGTATGTAATGCGTACATGCATGCATGCCGCATACGTACATGTATAATGCGCACATGCATGCGTACGCTTACGTACACATAGCCCGTAATGATACGTACATGCGTGGCTGCGTGGCGCTTTCGTCGTACATTCTTACCGCCCACACATATATGTGCATTATATCCATATACATATTACCACCACATACATATATGTACATGTACACACATACATATATATATGTACACATATGTATACATGCACATATACACATGGTGAACTAGAAATTTGGGGTTTTCAATTTTGATTTTATAGAAATGTAAATTTATGCAAAATGTATGTATGTACATACATGTACATACACATACATACACATGCATTTACATATATATGTGTACACATGTATGTATGTATGTACACTCAAGTACATACACATACATGTCCACACATACATACGTATGCATATATATGGACATGTATGTACACACATGCATACATGTAAGGTGAAAGTATATCATGTGCTCAGATCAAGGATCAAGTTGTATAAAAATAAATATTGAATTTAATTGGTGGGCAATCATTATTGTGCTATCAGACAGTGACAGTGAGTTGTTTATACACAATGGCATTGAAAACTCCATCCCCAACAACATTGCTTGATTATGCTATTCCCAAGTAAGGTATATATCAGTTACTTGATTTTATGATAACAAGATATAACCATCAACATGAGTGTGGTAATGTTTGCTTTCATCAAGGATATGTTATGTGTTGGTAAGAATAGTTTGTCAAAGTGACATGGTTTGTTCTTGATGCTTTTGGTACTTTGAGATGTGCACACTATTATGTTACAGTGATTGATATGTGTACAGTGATTTGTGACATTGATTTGTGTACCATGATACCTATTTCCTTGATCTTGATAGTGTTTGATAGTGCTACGTTGAGCTTGATATGTTCTTGTCAATTACAATGAATACCTTTAATGGTCTTCAAACAATGATCTTGGCTTGACAGTGATCCAAGCTTAGTGATGCTTATAGTGATCTCTATTTCTTAGTATCACTATGATCTGATCCTAGAATACATTATTGATGACAATAACCTTAGACATTTGGTGATATGTGCTTGTTGATGGTACTTGCAAATAGTGGTATAGTTTTTCAATGTACAGATTTATAGTGTTATAGTGGTGTATATGGCTATTCTAAGTTGATAGTGGTGTGGTCTTAACAGTGATTTTGTCTTGACATTTCTTATTGATCTTCTAGTGTTTCTTTTTAGTTCTTTAATGTCATTGATATAATCTATCTTATAGTCTTGGTATCAAATAGTGCATTTCAAGAACCTCCCTAAGATAGTGCTATCAGACAGTGACAATGAGTTGTTGTTTGTGTATAGTGGACAATACACAAATAATAATAAGATTTTAGATTAGTAAACTGTAGATTTGTTTCCATCAGGATACAAGAACATTACATAAACTTTCAAGTCTTTCAAGTCTCAGCAAAAGGGATAAGGAAACAAGGGTGTTTGAATTACCATCAACTTCACAACCTGTAGTTGTCAACGCACAATTGATATGATAGTCATTATCATGAAAATGACATATCACTAGTGGTCAAAACCTCATTGATGAAGTGCTCATAACACTATCCAACAGAGACATAAGACAAATTATCTCATAATATAAGTAGGGCAGCGTAGTGGACATCTTAATAGTGAAGATATCAAAGCATGAAGTGAATTGAAGGATAGTCTTGTCAATAATTGAAGAAGCATTGAGTAGTAAGAGATCAATGTGTGAAGTACGTGGCATAGAAGTCTCTCATAATAGTCATAAAAGGTTTTGAAGAAGGAAGTGAAATTCCAAAGACCTTGAGAGCATGAAAGGTTGTAGAAGAACAGAAAAATAGCCATGAAGGTATCCCATACCATCATAGTCATGTTGTTGGATTGGATCAGTAACAGTGCAGTCCAAAAGAAGCAAGAAGTCAATGATAGTGATCAATGAGATCCCTTAAATGAGCAAGGATGAACAAAAAAGGATTGTTGACTGTTAACATGCATTCAAGGGGACAAATCATGCATACATGCATGAGATAAACATGTCATTTTGTCAAGTTGTTACAAGAGCATGCTAAGACAGTCAACAGTTGCAAAAAAAAAATGGCTTTGAGAGGTGAGCAGTCCAGTCAAGTTGCAAGAAGACAATTTCATAAACATAAGGATAGTGAATCAATGATATTTTGTGACAGAAAAGATAAGAAGTGCATTTGTGACAATCTATGATGACAGTGGATTGAAACTAGAGGTACATATAGTTTCAGGGAAGTGGAGCACATAACATAAATGAATATGACACTATTTGTGGTGATTTAGGGGTCTTCAAGGCATTCAACATAGATAATTGAGCCTATAGAAGAGGCTATCTAGATTAGGAAATTTTGGAAAGGTAGGGATAACACAAGGAATTCAACATAGATATGGAATTTAAAGGAATTCTTGTCTAAGAAAAAAATTCCATGTCCATTGCTTGAAAATAAGAACAAAGGAAAGGACGAGACAAAAGAATTGACTAAGCACTACCTTACCATGATTAGCTTTAGTGAATAAAAAAAGAAAAATATCCTTTGGTAAGGTTTTGCATGATGATAAGGTGAATCCAAAATGAGGTCATGGCCCTACTATCCTATTATGTTAGTGTGATTTCAAGGACTACCCTACCCATAAAATAATCGACCAAAGTAAAATATTCTAGCCAACAACATGTGTTATCAAATTATAGAATAAGAAGTACACCATCCAGTGAGTTTTTTGTGTACAATGGATAGTACACAAATAATAATAAGATTTTATATTAGTAAACTATAGATTTTTTTCCATTAGGATACACGAAGATTACATAAACTTTCAAGTCTCAGCGAAAGGGATAAGGAAACAAGGGTGTCTGAATTACCATCAACTTCATAACCTATAGTTGTCAACACAGGGAATGATACTAGATTGTCTGTATATGTTGCACCTGGTGCCCATCCTGCTTCAATAGTATATTCCTATGGGGGTAAGGCCACTTATTCAAAATTTCAAGTAAATATGGCTAAATTAATTGCACAACATCTAATATAATTTGGAATTTGCAATAAATAATCCACACATAGTAGGGAAAAATGGATATCAATAGTTTTCGTTTTAAAATTAAATTACTTTAAGCAAAAATTATGTAGGTGTTTTAGTTGTCATTTATCTTCTTTTTGCTAGGTCTGTGTACAGATTAGCTAAGAAAAAATGAAGACAATCATCACTTCAGAAACAATGGACATCCCTGAGGGAGTAAAAGTTGAAATAACGACCAAGGGATATTTTGAGATGTTTCTATATAATTTGTAACTTTAAATCATTGATGTTCCACAAAACTAATAAACCCCAAATTTTTAGTTCACTGGAGAAAATTACACCGTTTAAAAAACAAAAAATTAACATTTAATGATTTGAATTATAAATGACAAATTGTATGCATTTCCTTCATGTAAATCACAAACACCACATATTTGCAACACATTCATCCAATAAAATGTAACCAATCAAATTTCTTTGAAACAATAAAAAAAACCCTAACTCTGACAGAGCTGCCAAAACAAACGTAGAATGAATCAAATCAACAAATAACCTAGGTATTTATCACAACTAGTGATCTTAGCCTTAGTCGACGACCACTCACCTCAAAACCTTTCACCTAAGCATGTAAAACGGTTGAGCTCTGGTCTTTTTTTATTTCTCTTGTTTCGATCGGTACCTTTTCGGCCAAGTGCCTTTTGGCCAAAAGACACTCAGTCGAAAGCATACCACCAAGTCAGTGCCATGTCACTGCCCTGTGGCTTCATCCAAAACCCTATCAGCCAAAAACTTGTCAACTGAAATTAATTCACTTGAAATTACTTTTTGGCCAAAAGTGTGACACAGGATTGTGCTTTTACCCCTATATTACTCTAATTATTAAATAACTACTAATTTATTGTGATACATTATAAATTTACCTCTAATATTGATCGGACTATATAATTTTCTAGTGAAATGGTTGATGTCATACCACCCTATGAGATTTGACCCTAAAATATAATAAAAAAAATTAATTTAATTATATAACTAAAAAATATTTATATTTTAAAATTTTAAGTATAAAATATATGTTATAAATTCATATTAAAATACCTCTATGTGATCACCAAGTCATACTATCTCATCAATGATCACCACATTATCAAATTTTCCACCCTATACTTCCCAATCACCATCTAATCTCCCAATACATGACCAATGATAATGCATTCACTTGTAGGAGGTGATTCAACTTTGTTGGTCTCCTCCAAAGCATAAATGATAGTAGTTATAGCATATTAAATGGTAGGCAAAAACACTATACTAGATGGTGTTACTACATGGTCATCTATTGAACCATGAGATTGATACACCTACATGCCATGCTACATATATTGGAAGTTGAGTTGGTCATTTTTCCCAAAAAGTGTAACTATTCATGAAACCACTACCATCCTAGATAAGGACCAATAGGAGGTTGTTAAACCATGTCACAAATCTCGAGGGGAGATATCAAAAACGTTCCAAAAATCCCCCCTTAGCGTTATCTAAGAGAATTCAAACCCACGACCTTATTCTGATACCACTTATTGGAAGTTGAGCTAGTTGTTTTTCCCAAAAGGCACACCTATTCAAGAAACCACTACCATCCTAGATAAGGACCATTGGGAGTCTGTTAAACCATGTCACAAATCTCGAGGGGGGATTTGGACACATTCCAACATGTAATGGTGTCTATGAGGCTAGCAATCCCATGAATAGTTTATACCTCCATAATCTCCTTGATTTCTAATGGCATCATCACATGATGTATAAATTTATGGTCTAGCAATATTTATTGATGATTTTCTACCTAAAACTCCCACTCTAGATCTTAGGAAAAGCCTCCACCTCTACCCAAAAACTCCCTCATATCAAAATAATTAGTAATTTCATGAAATATAAGCTCAAAATAAAGTTCTCTTTTAAAATATAGTAGCACTACATGGTTGTTACAATGAATTGAGTCAAGCACCATCCACCACCTATCTCAAAAAATATATATTTAATTATTTTAGCGCTAATAGATATGGAATCTCTTCAAAGTCACAACAAGAGGTACATTGGTTGTAGGATCAATAAAAAGACAAAACTTTGGCCTTTTGTTATCTCTTTTTTTAATTTCATAATAGGATAATTTTTCACAAAAATTTGGAGATATGAATCTCTATGAGTTTTCTATTAATGGGTTTGACATGTCACTAATTCAACGTGCTTGAACATTATGGCTTCAAATGATGAATAAAGTGATCCATGGCGGGGGTTTTCTATGGATTCCTTCAATATTGAAAATAATTGTATAATTTAAATTTTGTTTTATTTTAAATTCTTTAATAAATCCTTTTTTTATTTTTCTAGAATTTTTTTAAATTATTGGATGAGATTCAAGTGATGTGAGGTTCTCTTCAAAAATTTATTCATCTAAATTAGGTTTTAGGTTATGATAACTTAGAAGAGCTCATATAAAATAATAGCAAATCAAAAATGTATTCTAAACTATTATAATTTATGAAAATGTAAATAAGATATTATTAAAAATAATGAAAATATTGATTACTTACCTCTTCTATGATATTCCATTGGAAAAAATGTGTATGGGATTTGTAAATGTTGTCAAATATCCAAAATATGCTCAAGTTTTGGTTAATTTTTACCTCTTGTCAATGTGCACAAGGAATTATAAGTTGTTAAAGCTATATCTTTTTCAATATATTAAATCATTTTTTGATGTTGGATGAAATGTGTTTTGTCATGTACATATAAACCATGATGATGAACCATTTAAAATAAACTTCATTCATTCATATATGGAGTTCCCCATACAATTAGATCATTTATGTATGGTAGAATTGCAAGATCTTGGTCATATTATCCTTATTATAGATATGAGAAATGAAAGCCATGAAATACACTAGCAATTTTTATGGTTTAGCCCAAATATATTTCAATCCCACATAGTGACTTGCTTGAGTATGAGGAATTTTTTGGAGTGATTTTTATTATAAAAAAAAATTATGACATCAAAATTGGTGTTGGAAATGAATAAGAAATCATTATTTATAGCTAGGAGGCAATTATAAATACATATCATGCATACCATGTACATTGTAAATGTTATTATTTAGATGCTACTAATATTGGTAATGTAAATCTTGAAGAAAATGTTCTTAATGATAATGTAGAAATGGAGGAGTGGTAATTTGTATCTAGGTTGGCTCCACAACAAGATGTCTAGTTATTTGATATTGATATTTTTGGTTAGTGATACTTTGACATGGATTATGATTAGAACCAATATCAATTATCATATGTTTTACAAGAAATAAGCACACAATTCATAAAGTCGATTAGGAAATTTGGTTCACAAAGAATTTCATCAGACCGTCAACCGAATCTTTCAAGTAATTTGAATGAAAATCAATGAATTACATTTGATGTAATTATAAGATATTTTGAACTACCTAATAATGATGATCCCCTTAAAATGATCATCCAAGGAACCATTAGAACAAGGAGATATTATCGAATATATCATGCATGCAATAGATACTTAGAATTCAATTAATGGAAAAGTCCCTTGTTGCTACTTGAACTAATAAAGTTTAGTATTTTTAACATATGTGCCACTACAATTCATGCATCCTTAAAATTATTATTAAAAAGTGAGATCTTTGAGTGGTCAATCATTAGCTACTCTACAAAAAGATATCAAGAATTCCTAATATATTCTCATTGATGAAAAGATTTTTATAGGCCTCATATTACTTGTTGATATCAATAGGTGCTTGGAACATTTTTCCATCGCATGACACCAAAAAAAATTGGTGAAAGTTCAATTATCTTTATTGGTGGTATTTCTCAGCTACCTCATGTGTGCTCAACATACTACTACATGTAAATGTCTTTTATTGTATTCACTTGCTTAATATTTTAACTATTTAAAAAATATATATATACTTTTATATTTATAGGAAATACCTATGGTAAAATATTATGGACTATATTTCAGATTGTTCTAACCTTGGACACAATTTTTTTATTAAATCACACCAATTCCATGTAGTGTGTTTTATAAAATCATATATTTTTATGATGATCATTTAGATGGAATAATTTTACTTTATATTGGCCAACACATAATGTTAGTGTGTAATTTCTAGTGAATTTTATTAGTTAATGAAGTACTTAATGCTATAGAGAATTGAATTTATTGTCAATGTACTTAACCACTAGAATTGTCATTGTGTGATTGTGAAATTTGATAATTATGTGGGCTTTTCATGAGATGTTAATAATCAAAAGTTCGTTTCAATTCCACTTGTTATAAGAGGATATCATACACAATATCCCTCAAAATAACATAATACTTAACCATACACAAATCATAAGGGTCAAAATTGGTCAGGGTCAGAATAGATATTGGTGATGTAGAGAAGTTTGGTTTAACACTCATTTTTTCTCTCAAGTTAAATCTCTCAAAATATTGAGAATATAATCATAATTATCATTTGAATATTACTTCAAGATAAATAATAAAAATTATTTTAAAATAATAGGACAAATGAAAAATATTGATCGCAATCCTTGTATCTATGTTGATCCATAAAGAAAAAAATCTAATACATATTTTATTTTTATCATTTATTTTGATATATCAATATTGCATTGTTAAAAATAATGTTATGGTCTTTATACTTGCACCAATAGTTTCTCTTTCAATTGTATCCATGATATCATAATTATTTAAAGTAATATACTTGGTGTCATGTTATTTCATATAGCTAGCTATTTAATGCGATATTTAAAAGTGATTTCTTAGATTAAAAAATCTTATATATTTTCATGTTAACATGTTATTATATGAATGTTTATACTGTTAGTTCAATACCTTGGTGATGTTTTATGTGCTAGTGTGAATAATTAATCTATTTACTATACTTAAGTGTACTTAGGTTGATGAGGTTAGACAACTTCTTTTCTAACCAAATGCGCAACATTTTAGACCTCCAGAGGTTACCAAGTTATTTGGTTAACCTCGTGCATATACCTTTTTGAGATTGGAAGTCTTTCTATCTCACCTCAAAGATCACTCAACACTTGGCACACAAGGTTAATGACTTGGTCATAAAGGTTGTTGCTTCGCACACTTCAAGTTTTCCTAAAGTTGACACTTATAGAACACGTATCTACTCATTTATGTCATGTCATGGGGCACTTGTCAATCCAGCTCATAGGTGGATTGCCTCATCCTTGTCTATATATATATATGAGACTTTGTATTCATTATCATTTGTATTCACTAAACGAGACGCATTTTGGGAAGAAATGTTTGAATTTGCTTTGGCATAAAGGGGTCGCGATCTGCATGTGGCAGAGACGTAGATTTCCTTTGCAATCGTGAAGATTGGTTTTTTGATCTACGCACGTGAACAAACCACATCTCTTTGGCAGGCGGCGAAGAGGCCATGAAATCTGTTTGGGAGGCCGTGATTTTGAGTCCCCTAGATAGGTGCAGGTAAGCAAAGAACATGTAACAGTCAATTAAATCGGTGCAGCAGTCCAAGGAAATGGACGCAGAGGTTGAGCTGAGCACTTCTCTACAGACTGTTGGTTGCCACGGCCCATCGACCCAGTCAAACCGACCTCTACATGCCTCTCACCAAGCCTTTTGTGACTTGAGCTACACTTGGCAATTCATTACTGATTTGTTGTTAGACAAATGTGAGCCATTACAACCTTAGTTATTAGTGATATTAGATTTCCACAATTCATGTAGATTATTGTTAAAATATTTGGATTAGATTGTATTTGAATTTTTGTATCAATGTTTCAAATCACACTCCGTGATTCATCTGAATGTTTGCATCAACGTTTCGAATCACACTCTGTGATTCATCTGATGATAAATCACGGAGTGTGATTTGAAAAGTTGATGCAAAAATTCAGACACAATCTAATCGATGAATCACGGAGTGTGATTCAAAACGTTGATGATGAATCACGGAGTGTGATTCGAAACGTTGATGCAAAAATTCAGACACAATCTAATAAAAAAAAATTAGCAATAACCTTATCTATTCTCAACCACCAGATAGAGTCAACCAAATCAAACAATCACTTCAATAATCCTTATTTGGGGGATTTATTTTTTTCCTTTATTTTTTCAGTTATAATGTTGTGACAAGTCAACTGCAGTCAATTTAGTAGTTAACTCCCTCTTATTTTGGGTATCTTGCATTATTTTTTTTTGCTTTGATAGATTGCATTTAACACAATTTATGCAAATCTAATCAACTATCATTACAATCATTAATTGTTTGATCAATTGTGAAGGAACATTAAAATTTGTAAGGGGAGGAGAATATTTTAGCTGAAAAAGTGTTGCAAAGGGGGAGGTGCAATTTTTTGCCATAGTTAAAAATTTGTGTAGTGTCAAAAAATCATCATGTACATTTTCGCACTTTATGTGGGAATAATTAATGATAAATTGGACTTAATGTCGCCTTGATCTAGTGTTGTGATGTGTTTTACACACCCACATTAGGTCTAGGGCCCGTTTAAGTTAAATAAACCTAACTCTGCCCTAATTTAATGTTGTAAAATGTATTTATTTACACCTTTACATTAAATTTAGGAGGCTTGTAATCTAAGGTGGACCTAATCTAGTGTTGTAATGTGTTGTACACACTCACATGGGATTTTTGGCCTTTCTAAGCTAAATAGACCCAATTTGGCTTTAATTTAATGTTGTAAAATATATTTATTTACACTTTCACATTGGATTTTGGGCTCTGTTGCATTTGTGACCTTTATATCATGATTAATAAGCCCCTATGACCCTATATTATGTATCCCAAGGCATATTTTAATCAAAAACCTGACAATATCAACAAATAAACTTAATGTACACACTCCCCAACACTTCAACAATCAAAATAGGCCTTGTGGGACCCATTCGCCACTTTGGGTGAACGAGGACCCATTCACCCAGCTTGGCGAATGAGTCCTATTTGGCCTATTTTCAAGGTTTTGAGCAGAAAAATTTGGGATTTAAGTTCAAATTTTATGTATGTCAGCCTTTGGGATCTAATACACGAGATATTAAATGGATTGCCTATATAAATGAGGTCTCAAATCATCATTTCACATAATGCTAGATACATGTTATCAAGTCAAGCATTCAAGAGTTAAGCATTTTAAGACTTCACAAGAGCATTAAGAGAGCATTCAAGGTCATTTTTAAGGCGTTCAAAGGCAGAATTCTTCATCAATTGTTGCAACAATTCAAGATCCATCATCATGTCGAGCATATCAAGCATCAAGCATGTTATTGAGATAGTGTTGTGATGTAGCATTTGAAGATCCAAGATCAAGCATTGTTCTACACCTATTGTCAAGATCAAGATCTACATCCTTCATGGCCATTTCATGTTGAGTTGCAGACTTATAAGACATCATTTACAAGGAATCATTCAAGATACCATTGTCCATGATTCATGTCCTTTGTTTCATGTCCCATGTCTTCATTTTATTGTCTCATCATTTGGTTTAATTACCTACAAGGGGTTTGACCAAAGCAAACCCCTGTTCCCTAATAATCAACACTTTTTTTCTCTCTCTTTCCTTGTGTGATTGCAGATCTAGGTGCTTTAAAGACTTGAAGGATCATTGAAGATTAGGTTACAAGCTTGGAGAAATTTTTTGGAGTTATCTATTGGATTTTGTGATTGTGTTGCTAATATGTGGTTGTCATTGATGTCAACACTATTAGCATTATTGTATTGAAGGTTGTATATGTCAAGGATATTGAGAAAATTGTTAAAGAAAGAGTTTCAAGTTCCCAGTGGAACTATGAAGTTCATGAAGGTGTTTTGTTATGTACGTTGAAGATCAACTGTTGTGGACTAATGGGTTTATTGTTGAGTGTATCTAGTCCATCCTCCAAAAATTTTAGAGGTTCGCGTGAAGATTTGTTCGAGTTATGAAGATTTGTGTTCTGACAGTATTTATGTGGGTTTTGTTAGTGTTCTTGATTAAAGTTGGTATAATTCTAGTAATTTTAGCTGTTGTGGATGTTTCTTTGTTGTTTATTGGTGCTCGTGGATGTTTCTAGATCGTGATCTATCTTTATTTACTTTATCACCGCATTGATCAATGTATACATGGTTGAAGATTTTTTCTCGGTATATTCGGTTTTATGTTCTTGGTGACATGATGGATTTGTGGTGTGTTCGCGAGGATCCTTAAAGTTTCAGATTGAATGTTGGTGCACTTTCGAGGATATATAGTTTTGGAATTAGCATCATGATATTAGTCGGCGATGTTGATCCACATTCAAAATATTTTTATATTTTTGGCCGACTAAGTTGTTGATGTAATTTCATGTGCGGATATATAAGAGTGATTGTTTTATAAGAGCAAATGTATGCGAGGAGAAAGTACAAATGTCGCGAATGGTGACCAAATCATTAGATTGTAAACGAGTGACAAGAAGTTTGGCTTGAAGTGTGAAGAAGGTTTTATGTGCTTAAGCTGGAACTATAATTAGGCTTTTGAAGTTATTTTCACCGGGTTCTGATCTGGTGGTTTTGTCTGGCGAATCATTCTTAGGCGATGAACCCTCTTGTATTGAACAATACGAGCTCTAGGCGACTAATGCTTAGATAAGTGCATTCCAGTTGTTTTGCTGTTACCGCTTTTAACGGTGCCAATGGCCCGGACTAACATGCAGTGGTTTTCCCCTAGCGGGGTTTCCGCGTAAAATCTTGAGTGTTACATCACATTACTTGATGTGTGTCGATTGTTTATAGTTTATTTCGTTCATCAAATCTAAGATTAAGTTGCTAAGGAGGTTTAAAAATATTACTGTGACAAGCTGATTCCACCCCCTCTCCGGTTATGCAGTCCCTTGTTAGAACAATTGGTATGAGGCGGAGTTCTCTAAAAAAGAGTTTAAAAGCTTGAGGTGATCCAAGATGGCATCATACAAGAAGGACAATCCTAGATTTAGTGGAACAAACTACTCATTGTAGGCTAGGATGGGGTATCATTTGAAGTGTATTGGTGAACCCTTCTAGAAAATTACAAAGAACAAATATGTTATTCCTCATAATGTTCCTTCCACTACTAATGAGATTAAAGAGGCTGAGAATAATGTCAAGGCTATGGAATCTTTGTTGAGTGTTCTAATAGATTTGGAAATGAAAAATGTGTTAGGTCTGAAGAAAGCTCATGAGATAATGGGCAGAAGGAAAAGAATTTGTATGAAGGGGAGATGTACATGTGAAGATGGCTAAGCTCACGAGGAGTTTGAAGGCAAGAATGTATGAAAATCGAGAAGATGGGTGAAGATGAAAATGTTCTTCTTTTATGCTGAGAGTAAATGAGATAGTGATGGGCATTACATGTGCCGGTGGTTCTATGGAAGATGAAATTGTGGCTAAGATACTCAGATCCTTTCCTCCTTCCTACAAAATGAAAGTTCATGCTATTGAAGAATTCATGTCGATAAACAAGATGACAAGAGATACACTAATTGTAGTAAACTTGTTGCCTTTGAGTTAAGTGAATTTGGTGAAACTATTCCCAAGACTAAAACTGCATTTAAGGCTACTATATCTAGAAGAAACAAGCAAAGATATGATCTAGGAGAAAGTTCTAAGAAGACATTCAAGTATGAGGAAGAAATGGAAACAACTTGAAGATGAAGAAAGAGAAATTAGAAGAGAAATTTTGGGCTTGATTGTAAAAAGAAGAAGGTAGAGAACAAGGTAAGTATAAAGGAAAGCTTCCTATCAAATGTTTTTCTTGCAGTAAAATAGTTCATTTTGCATCAAGGTGTCCTGAAAGAGTTCCTAGATCTAAGCCTTACAAATCTAGATTCCAAAAGAAATGCTATTTTGTTGAAGGAGTGATTGATGTTGAGTCTGATAAAGATAATGGAAATAAATATGATTGGGTTTTCATTGCTATCAAGGAAAATAGTCCTATGGCTACTGAATCTGCTAAAGTTGACAAATCTCTTGCAGCTCGAATTGAAGAAAAGGATGAGTGGGTCATTGACAACGGATGGTCACATCATATGACTGGTGACAAAAGCAAATTTGTAAGTCTAGAGAAGTATGACGGTGGGGTCGTAAGATTTAGAGATAACAATGCTTGTGTGATTCGTGGCAGAGGATCTATTTTTCTTAGTGGTAAGCATAACATTGATGATGTTCTTTATGTTGAAGGATTGAAGCACAACCTGTTAAGTGTTGGACAGATGGTGGACAAGGGTTATGATCTTTAGTTCAAAGATGGAAGATGCAAGATATATGGAAGTTTTGGAAATATAATTTTTTCAGGTAAACAGACAAAAGGTAATGTTTTTCACCTGAATGCTACTAGTGAAAGTTGTTTAATTGCTCAAATAGATGAAATCTAGTTATGTAATAGAAGTTTGTGTCATGTGAATTTTGATAACATTGTCAAAATAAGTTCTATTCAAACAATAAGAGATCTACCTAAGCTAGTGAAGCCTGATAGCACAATTTGCAAGGAGTGTCAGATGGGAAAACAGACTAGAGTTTATTTTTATAGAAAATAGCATCATTCAAATGGATTACTGGAGTTGGTGCATACTGATCTATGTGGTCCCTGCAGAGTCAGAAGTCTCCATGGTGAAAGGTACTTTATGTTGCTTATTGATGATTATTCGAGAATGATATGGGTTGCTTTCTGAAGAGAAAAATGTGAAGCATTAGAGAAGTGAAAAAGTTTCAAAGCCATGGAAGAGAATGAGAAAGGTATGAAAATAAAATGCTTAAGTTCAGACAAAGGTGGTGAGTTCACCTCTAGGGGGTTTAATTCTTTCTGTGAAGAGCATGGAATCAAAAGACAGTTATTTGCTCCCTGAACCCCTCAACAAAATGAAGTTGCAGAGAGGAAGAATAGAACAATTTTGGATGCTACTAGAACAATGATGATTGAAGGAAATGTGTGTCACATCTATTGGAGTGAAGCTATAAGCACTGTTGTGTACACTTTGAACCAGGTAAATGTAAATGGTAATTCTGGTAAGACTCATTTTGAACTATGGTTTGGTTATAAGCCTACTATTAAATGCTTCAAGATCTTTGGAAGCAAGTGTTACATCAAGAGAGATGATGATATAGGCAAGTTTGATGCAAGAAGCGATGAAGGAATCCTTCTAGGTTACTCTACCAGAAGCAAGGCCTACCGGTGCTATAACAGAAGACTGAGAAAAATGGTTGAGAGTGCAAATGTTAGAGTTGATGAGGACTCTGCTAAATCATCCAGATATTGTGGATATGATTCATATGAAGACAATACAAACAAAGGGAAGAATGTTCAGACACAAAATCAACTTCAAATTGTGCCATATGTTCCGTTGAGACAACTTCAATTTGTTCCAATAAATCAAGGTAGTCAGGAAGCAAAGACAAGTGCAAGTGCAGAAGAAAGAACAAAAGAATCAGAAGTTCAAGAGAATCCTAAAATTCTGAGGTATGTAAAGCTAAATCATTCTGAAAATCAAATTATAGGAGATAAGAATAAAGGTGTGCAAACTAGAAGAAAGATTGCATAAGAGTACTGTCTAATTTCCAAGATTGAACCTAAAGATGTCAATGAAGCTTGCAATGATGAACACTGGATGGAAGCTATGAAGGAAGAATTAATGCAGATTGAAAAGAACAATACATGGGTACTTGTTCCTAGACCTAAAGATAAAAAATGTGATTGGTACTAAATGGGTCTTTCAGAATAAGCTAAATGAACAAGGTGAAGTGGTCAAGAATAAAGCGAGATTGGTATGTAAAGGGTATTCACAAATGGAAGGTATTGATTTTGAAGAGACCTTTTCCCCTATTGCCAAAATTGAAGTTTTAAGGTTTTTTCTTGCTTATGTTGCATATGAGAACTATAAAGTATATCAAATGGATGAGAAGTCAACTTTTATGAATGGTGAGTTAGAGGAAAAAGTATATATTGAAAATTTGGATGGATTTCAACTGACTAACAAGGAAGACATGGTTTGTCAATTGAAGAAAACTCTATATGGACTCAAGCAAGCCCCTAGAGCCTTGTATACTAGATTGGAAAAATACTTACTAAAGCTTGGATTCAATAAAGGTATTGCTGACAACAACTTATATTTCAAATTGGATCATGACAAAGAATTAATTATTGAGGTCTTTGTTGATGACATTATTTTTGGAGGAGATGACAATATATGTATGAGGTTTGTTGATGAAATGAAGAATGAATTTGAGATTAGTATGATTGGAGAGATGAAGTTCTTTCTGGGATTGGAAGTTACTCGGTTAGACAAGGGGATCTTCATATCTCTGTCCAAATATGTGAGAGAATTGTTGAAGAAGTTTGGCATGGATGACTCAAAACCTATTGGTACTCCCATGGTAACCAAATGTAAGTTGACACAAAATGATGATTCTCCCAAGGAAAAACAAACAAGATACAGATCAATGATTGGTGGATTGCTCTATTTAACCCAGACTAGACCAAACATTATGAATGTTGTATGTATGGTTGCTAGATTTCAGGCTGATCCAAAAGAGTCTCATGTGACTATTGTTAAGAGAATCTTTAGGTATCTAAAAGGAGCTATTGATTTTGGACTTTGGTATCCTAAGGATGATGATCTTACTTTTAATTCATATACTAATGTGGATTGGGTAGGAGATGTAGATTATAGGAAGAGTACTAGTTGTGGTTCCTTCTTCCTAGGGAAGAAACTGGTGTCTTGGTTGAGTAAAAAAAAAAAATTATTTCTCTATCTACTACTGAGGTAGAGTATAGTGTTGCTACAAACAACTGTACTCAAGTGGTGTGGATGAAATAGATGCTGAAAGATATCATAGTAGTATATGATGAACCTATTTCCATATACTATGACAACTCAAGTGCAATAAAAATATCAAAGTTCTATCTGGTGCTACACTCTAAGACCTTGGAAGCATATATCAATCAAGTTTCACTTCTTGAGGGAAAAAGTAAGTGAGAGAAAAGTTAGACTGGAGTATGTGCCTACCAAAGAACAGATTGCAGACATTTTTTACCAAGTCGTTGCCGAAGGATACTTTTAAGTATCTCAGAGGGAAGCTAGGGGTGATTACCCCTCTTGATATAAACTAAAGATGCATTTTCTTGCATCAATCTGTATGCTTCATGGATATTTCATGATCCATATTGATGTTTTCATGGCTACTACTCAGGGGGAGTAGTTAGATGTGCAGATATGTGGTTCAAAGCTTGTATGTGGAAAGATAATGCTTATCCTTGCCATTGATGTCAAAGGGGGAGAAGATTCATGTGAAAAATCGTTGCTTACCTGGAGTGAAGAGTCATGTGGGGAGAAGATCATGTAGAAGAGGTCAAGGAAGAAGAGTCAGAATCTAAGGAGGAGTAAGTGTTGATTGAGAGTTGGGTTGATGGTATTTTTCACATCATGTGTTGCCATCAATGTCAAAGGGGGAGATTGTTGGATGTTGTGATTATGTTGTTGATATGTGGTTGTCTTTGATGTCAAAACTATTAGCATTATTGTATTGAATGTTGTATATGTCGAGGATATTGAGAAAATTGTTAAAGAAAGAGTTCTAGGTTCCCAGTGGAACTGTGAAGGTCATGAAGGTGTCTTGTTATGTACGTTGAAGATCAACTATTGTGGACTAATGGGTTTATTTTTTAGTGTATCTAGTCCATCTTCCAAAAATTTCAGAGGTCCATGTGAAGATTTGTTCGAGTTATGAAGATTTGTGTTCTGACAGTATTTTTGTGGGTTATGTTAGTGTTCTTAATTAAAGTTGGTATAATTCTGGTAATTCTAGTTGTTGCAGATGTTTCTCTGTTGTTTCTTGGTGCTCGTGGTTGTTTCTAGATCATGCTCTATCTTTGTTGCACATCTACATTAATTGATGTGCTCATGGTTGAATATTTTTCTCGGTATGTTCGATTTTTCATGTTCTTGGCCGACATGATGGTTGTGGTGTGTTGTGGATCCTTAAAGTTTCAAGATTGAATGTTTGGCGTGCTCGAGGATATAGTTTTGGGTTGCATCATGATATTAGCCGATGGTATTTGATCCACATTGAAAATTTATTTTTAAATTTGGGTTGACATTGAAAATATGTTTTATATTTTTGGCTAAATAAGTTGTTGATGTAATTTCATGTTGTGGATATATAAGAGCGATAGTTTAAGTGAAGTTAGTGTGTGCATAAGAGTGAATGTATTCCAGAGAAAGTGCAGATGTGTGAATAGTGTCCAAATCATTCGATTACAAAGCAGAGTGGGAAGAAGTTTGAGTGAAGTGTGAAGAAGGTTTTATATGCTTAACTGGCACTGTAATTAGGATTTTGAAGAAGTTATTTTCTCAATTCACAATCTGGATGGTTTTAGTCTGAATCCTTTTTGGGCAATGAGCCCTCTTGTATTTGAGCAGTGAGCTCTAGGCAGTGTTCCTAAATGTATGTGCATTCCCATTATTTCTCATTATACTTTTAACAGGGTATAATATTGTGGACTAACATCTACCGTGGTTTTTCCCCTAACAGGGTTTCCACGCAAAAATCTTGGTGTTCTTTGTGCTTCTGATATGTTGATTGTTTATGGTTTATTGCTCGTTCATCAGATCTGAGATTAAGTTAAGTTTGAAAAGTTTAATTATTCTATGACAACCGATTCACCCCCCCCTCTCAGTTGTTTCTCCTTGTTTTTCCAACATTATCTCCCTGTTTACAAGGTCATAATCTTCACCAAAAAGTCATTTATAGCCCTGAAATCAAAGTTTCGGGTCTAGAGACTCAGTGGAATAGAAAGAGTAGATATTGAAGACTAAATTCAGACCTTGAAATTCTAGAAAACCCTAACTGGACTCTTTCACCCAAATTGGCGAATGAGTCCCAGTTTAGGTCAATTTTGATATTTTTACAGTTTCGGATACCTTTTTCCATAAACCTATTCCTATGCAGAAACCTTGATCTAGGATTGATTCAGCCAAAATGGCCAATGAGCCCCAGTAGGCCTAAATTTCAAGTTATTCAACATTTCTAGTCTCTACAAGTTTCCAAGTGCACACTTTTGATTTTATAGCTTTCTATTCTGATTTATTTGCATTTATAGTTCATTTAGTGAAGTTTCTTACATCATTGAGTTCAATCATTAGATCTTGCATTTCATACATTTTTCCAACCCCTAGCTTGGTGGTGAACCCTTCATTAGTTTACATTTCAGCCCCTAGGACAACCCTATTGCAAGATCTCTTTCTCCTTTGCATTGATATTTCTAGGGTTTTTTCTTGAATGAGAGAGAGTGACGATTGTCATTCTAGGTCCTAAACCCTAGAAAAGCAAACATTCTTCTTCCTTTCAATTTGTAAAAGAGGAAGTCAATTTTTTTTGCAATGAATTTGGAAAAATGGGGGTCATCATAATGGGGGTTTTACTCTCTCTCTTTTTTGTCTTTTATTGAAGTTTGCAAGACATAAACTAATCTATGTATGCTTCATGACAATAAACTTTGAAGAACTTGTAATAGCAATAAGGTTGTAAACACACTCATATAAAGTGTCATAAAATTGAATTTGTGAAGGGAATTTGGGAAATTATTGTATTATGAAGTGTAATAGGGGGCTATGCCATCACAACATGGATTCTTGTGATTCTCACCTCATGTGAGTATGTCTTGGAGCATACCTTGTACATTTGTACATTCTTTACACACTATCAATTGTATTTGGTTTTGCTTATATTCTCTTAGAATTAAGGGGGGACTATGATGTGTTGTTAATACTTCCTTCAATGAAGCAGCGAAAGAATGTTCTTTTTGGGAGGCCTCATGAAACTTCTATCTTGATCTCTTGAATGGGGGATTAATTCAATGGATCACATTGGTTTGAGATTCTAGTACTCCTTATCATATTACTATATGTATTATCGACTTTACTAAGTTTGATAAACTTTGTGTACATTGGTTGAGTAGTGTTCATCAATTCACTCATGTAGTGTTTTGTATCTCACATCTTGACCCACATTTCTTGGAGATTCGTTGATTCTAGTAGACACCAGCCCATCATTGGTAGAGTTTACAACTTCTACATGCTTCATGTGTTCTTCAGATCATCATGTTCCTATCATCAAGGGACATAGTTTTAGAAGGTCTTAAAACCTTCTAATTCTCTTTTTTGGAGAGGAATTTTGTTCCCACTGGGTTTTCTCCTTTACTCCACTTTATGAGAGAATGCATTCTACATGGGTATTGAACATGGCCTCTAGTCGAGACCTATTTCTATCTATTTGCACTTTTGTGATCTCTCTAAGTATCACTTAAGGGGAGTGTTAGTGTGAATAATTAATCTATTCGCTACACTTAAGTGTACTTAGGTTGACGAGGTTAGACAAATTCTTATTGAACCGAATGTGCAACCTTTTAGACCACTAGAGTTTACCAAGTTATTTGGTTAACCTCATGCACATACTTTTTGAGGTTGGAATTCTTTCCACCTCACCTCAAAGATCACTCAACACTTGTCACACAATGTTGATGACTTGGACATAGAGGTTGTTGGTTTGCACACTCCAAGTGTTCCTAAGATTGACACCTATAGGAAACTTGTCTACTCATTTGTGTCACTTCATGCGGCACTTGTTGATCCACCTCATAGGTGGATTGCCTCATCCTTGCCTATATATGCAAGGCTTGGTACTCATTATCATTTGGGTCATCTAAATACAATATTGCATGTTCATTTGTGCTTGTCTTTTATCTCCTATATTCTCCTAATTCTTATATTATGTATTTAATATTTGTATTGTACACTCTTATTTTCTACGAGCTTGCATTACTAAGCAACCAATTAATAGAAGATAAAATAATGAAAATAATGACATGAACATCATCATAGTTATGTGTACAAGGTAAGTGAATTTATATTTGAAATTTTATATAAAAAATAAGTTCAACTATCTTTTTACATGATTATGAAAATTGTATAATAATTTAATACTTGGACAAAAAAATTATAGCTATCCAAGATATTATCTATTGCAACTAACTAGAACAAAAAATTACAAGCCTTTGTCACATCAAATTTATTATGTTAAGAATTAGCATTTTTTGCTTTTACAAAATAAGGCATAGTACTATAGATGGTGGGTTGAATTTGATAAATATATTTGCATGTATGAGAAACTTAATTTGAATCGACACATGGATATGGTATTGGAACATGATTGATAGCGAGATCTAGTTAATTGATTTAATTCTACTTTACTACCCTCATCATGCACACCTAGAAGTTTCTTATATGTATACTTCAAAATTTTATGGAAGTCATTTATTAACATCATGGATGACCACTTAGTCAAAGACATCACATAATATTTCCTATCAATAGTTTGGTTATGGATTATAGTGGAGTATTCATTAAACATCTTGGAATAGAGAAGTAAAGTTTTGTATGTTTAAAATTTTGATATATATATAAGATAATTGTTAAGGAAAACACATAAGTTAATACCAAGTATGAATATGTCACTGATCTACCTATGAACTTACATGATGCAACTAGGAAATATATTTTCATATTATTATCGTATGTATTTTGGTTGTTAATTAGGTGCCTTGGTTGATCTTTATCTATACAAGTTTATGTTGTACACAATACATTACAATTGTGTTTTAAATGTGATTTTGATAATAAGAAAACATTAAAAATTCATATACATTTTATAAATGATGGTGCTACTACCAATGAACATAAGACAAGAAATAAACAAATGAATGATTGCTTTTAATTTCTAAGAAAAATATTTTTTTATGTTTCTCATTGCATAATGCACCATGAAAAACCTATGTTATTATTCAAAAGATAAATAACTTAAAATATGATTATAACTTTATCTAGGTTCTTATGGCTATTATTAATTTTGACTTTTGTAATCATCAATATTAATAAATTAAAACACAATTCTATGAATTTTAACAAAAGTATATAATACAAAAAGATAAAGTTTGCTATTTCTTTTATTTTCTTAAGAATAATGCACTTTAAAAATTAGTTATAGTATCAAATGACTAATAGATACAAATGCATTTAATAACTTAATAAAAAAATATAATTTTATATTATTTAATAATAATATTTTATTTATATATGTATAGACCATTTAATAACATTATACTTTTACTATTAAGTTATTTACGTATTACTTTTTGCCAGCCACTTTTAGTTCTACCTAACAACGTAAAAGTTTTACTTTTTGTAATTTGGAAAAAGGAAGGGTAGGTTGGTCCTCCCAGTTAGTTGAAAAAAATTTGTAGTGGCTAAGAATCAATGGCAAAAAATCCATCTTTCCGTGAGAGCCGATTGAATTATTGATGTAGCTACAACATGAACAGCCGATTGAATTATTTATGTACAAAAACTCAGAACGGCATGCTTCTCCGGAACCCATCAATGAATTAAATGATACAGAGGACAATATATGTGTGTGTAAAATGGTACAAATCCAATCCTAAATGAGAACCACCAAGATAACCCCAAAGTACACAGAAGTCTGGGAAAAATCAAAGTAAACGAAGATATCAGAGGAGAAGAAAAGAGAGGAGGAGGAGAAGTGGGGGAGAGGAGGAAAGCAGGGAAGAGGCAGGCGTAGGTGCGCTGCTGGTGTCCTGCTGCGTGGTAGCAACAGCTGAGGCATTATAGTTGGGGTTGGAACCATAAAGGTACTGCACTCCTGCCACGTCATCTTCGGTGAGGTCGACCTTTCGAACCCTGGGAGCGATACTGGGGTACATGATGGCCCCCTGAACGCTCGTATGCCCCAGCCCTAACAGATGCCCTATTTCATGAGTGGCAATGGATTCCAGGTCAATTGCGGTTGAAGAAGAATCGGTGCTCAAATCGATGGTCCACGACTCCGCCGCGTCCAGATGAAAACGCCCGTCTTCCGGCGAGAACGAATGAGCCAGAACACCCAGAGGACCGTCAAAGGCCTCGCCGTCGCCGTGATCGTAGTTGAAGTAGCCGATCTTGATATCGGCGTTACTGAAATCGTCTGTCTGGGTGAAGGTGATGGGGATAACATCGGCCCAGCGCTGGAACGCCCGTCCGACCACCGTCTTCATGTCTGTCATCGATATCTCCGCCACTTCGTTGGTTGGATCGAAGGCGTATGTCAGACTCCGTTTAAAAATCGACCACCGCGGGTTCCCTGGGAAAAAGGTGTAATGCTTGACGGCGTGAAGGAAACCGTTTGTGCTGTTCTTTTTCCACATGACGGACGTGCCGTTGATGACGTCCTCGCGCCCGCAGCGCGGCATCATGAGCTGCGCCAATGTCTCCTCGTCCAATTTCCCCGTCACGTTGAGGCCGAAGTTGCGCTGGTACGTTTTGACGGCCGCTTCGACATTGTCGTCGAAATTATCCGTCATGTTCTGAGCGTCGGGACCAGACAAATAGCCGAATCTTTTAAAATACTGCTTTAAAGTAGGCATGTCGTCTTTGTGGACGCCCCTGTGTGCGTCTGTTAAATTCTTGAAGCAATCCCACGGCCCTGCAGAAGTGTTCAAAAAGGACGGCACAGGCACTCCAGGCGGCAAAACATTCGGAAAAGAGAACTTCTTGGGGTATAAACCCTCACATATTGTCGCACAGAAAAACACAATTAAGGCTGCAAGCCTCAGAAAAGCCATATTTCTCAGGCACAAAAGAATAAATTTCGTTTTCTCAGACACAAAATAATGAATTCCTTTCTCGTTCTCTCAGACACAAAAGAATGAATTCCTTTCTCGTTTTCTTTCAGACCTCTGCTATATATAACACAAGAAATCTTGCTGAGCTTTGCACAATTTCTTCTTCTCTCTGTTAAATAAGTAAGAAATCTATGGAAGCACGCAAAGAAATCTAAAATGGAGAGAGTCGTTTGCGTGAATGAAAGAAACTGAAGAGAAATTGCTTGTAAGTAGGCCTCGGTGTTATTTTGACTTGTAGCGCCTGCGACGGCCGGCCATGAATTTCCTGTTCATTTTTCGTTGACTTACACATCTAGAATTTCACGTTTTCCAAAGAAAACATAAAATTTGAAATGAAATAAAAGAAAATTGCATGCGTGGATAGACTCTCCACCATAATGGACAAAACAGATCCTTGGAATTTCAGCTGATAATTGGCCAGGCCATCTCTGTCAAGGCTCGTTTAATCAGTTACCATGGCTGAGCGATGAGCTTACATCATTTGTAACAAGAGACGGCTATAATCCAATTTTCTTCATGTCTGAATGGATTTGTTCGATTAAATCTAGAATCGAGACTTCTTTGAAATTTTGTAAAGAATGACCTCTGTTGTGCCCAACAGTCAACAGAATTGACCATTTCCATACGCGGGAGGCAGCCCGCCACCAGGCTTATCACTATTCCCAATTTTACTGTTTCTGTCCATTATTTTACACGGAATAGTAAGGAAAAGAACGCGTGGGTCACCTACATTCCTGACATGTTATTAGACTGTAAATCGTTTTAAAAAATTTACAGTAAATTTGTTGTGTTTTTCATCACCATGAAAACCACATGTTTAAAATTAGGCTTATTCAAGCAGATTTTAAATTTTAAAATTGATTGAATGGATTGATTTTAAGAATGTTGTTTTCATACAGTAATTGGAGAATTGGGTCTTATAAACTGTAGTGTGTCTGATAGTGATGTTGGGGCAACACGCCTTCCAATACAGGGTCTTATAAACTGCAGTGTGTCTGACCGGTGACGCTGGTGTGACACACCCTCTGGTACCATGGGGATGGTGGGGAAACTAGACCTTGTGACCTCTGACCGGTGTGATGTTGCCACAACATGCCCTCCAGTACAGGGTCTTATAAATTGCAGTGTGTCTAACCGGTGACGGTGGTGCGACACGTCCTCTAGTACCATGGGGATGGTGGGGAAACTAAACCTCGTTACTTCTGACCAGTGTCGTTGGTGTGACACGCCCTCCAATAGTACCACGGGGATGGTGGGGAGACTAGACCTCATGACCTCTTGCCTGCAAGAGGATGCTTTAGCTAATAGAACTAGGCCCACCGCCCTTCGAATACATGTTTTTGTTTTATGTACACTTGAAAAATTTATAGATAATTGTAAGAGAGAAAAGACAAGAAAATATTTTGTTTTACCACCTTCAAATTTAAATGTAAAAATTGTTTTTACTATAATGAAATTTAAATATTTGGATCTTTTGAATGAAGCACTTTGTCAATTCATGGGCCTAATTTCTTTTTTGTTATTGTAACGCGGGACCAAATGTTACATCTTGTGAACGTAGTTTCCATGACTTATATGGAACAGCCTTTTAATTCGTTTTAATCTAGAAACAAGACTTTTGATATTCGTTGTCTGAGGCGCAAAAAGCTTGGCCTTTTCAATAGGACGGCCGCCATCCACATCATCACCATTTAATTAATATGCTATTATATCGTTTTATAATTATTATGCACATTAACAAATAACTAAAAGTAATAAAGTTTTAGAAAGAAAATCAAACTTTTAGATTTAAGTATTTAGTTTTGACTATGAATATCATTTTTAAAGTTATGTAACGATTGGTGGTGTTGTAGTTTTGGGTTTATTTTATATATTGATTGTACTAGTTTTTAGTAGTTATATCTGTTTTTTTAATAGTTTTTATAATATAAGTGGCTTATATATTTAGTCATTTTAACATTGTTTTGGTTTGTAAGTATGTTGTTTCAAACAATTCTTATAATCTGTATTTTTTTAATTTAATTCAATAGTTTAAAAAAAGTTTTCACAAATTATAAAAGTCTCTACTATAATAATCTTTCATGAAAAATTTGTTCCATTATAATATCTAACTATATTAACTAAAGTCAAAGTCAATAAACTATTTTATTGGTCTTTTGGCTTGAAATAAAATTATATGAATATTTTATATGTTTGAAATTACTAAGATTGAACACATATAATTCAATAGAGCTTACATAATTGGTGTATTGTTAAGCTTGATTGATATGGGAAGTGGAGTCTAGAAAGTAATCAATACTGCCATTTTTTTCTAAATAATTTTCATAATGTTAAGATAGATTTTTTTTTTTTCTGATGATAGTTATTGTAATAGTAAGAATTCAGTTTAGCTAAAAGTTACTATTGAACAAATGAAGAATATTAAAATATTGCACTAGAATTGATGTAGGAGCTTTTAGACGAATGTGCAATCTTGTGTCAACAAAAAAAATATTGTTTTGGAAGTTTGGTAAGGTTGCTGGTAACATAATGGCCGCAGTGAATTGCTGGCGGTGAATTTTACTTGGCGGTGAATTTTCCATATGACGGTGAATTACGGTGAATTGCTGGGCGGTGAATTTTCCATCAGTGAATTGCTGGCGTGAATTTGCTGTATACAGGTGTGGCTGCTTGGACACTGAATCTTCCATGAGTGAATTGCTGGCCGTGAATTTTCTGCGATGAGAAGGTGTGACTACGTAGGAGAGTTTTCAGAGAGGGCATAGGAAGTCTCACAGAGTATCTACAATATTTAAATCAATAAAAGTTGCAGAATGAAACCAAATACTAAGGCAAAAGCTAGCGCAACGAAGGTGTAGTGAGCTGCGCTGGTAGAAGAGAAGATGAGCCAGCAGATAAATTAGAAAAGACAGCAAGTCGCCCAGCTTGGGAAATAGGAATACAAGAAGAAATAAAGCCAGCGCGTAGGGAAAAGAAGAGGAAAAGGAAGGAACTTTGGAAAATGGGGCGTGGAAAAGGAAGGAACTTTGGAAAAAAGTTGCATTTTGGGAAAGAAAATAGGAGAGGAAGTTGCATGAGTAGAGGGTGCACCAAAGTGGGAAATGTGTACAGAAATGAATCGATGCTAGAAGTGTATAAAGCAAGTAAATGTAGAGAGTCGATACGAGCAGGGGAGATAAGTTTGCAGGTCCAAGTGAAGTAAATCGAGCCTTGGAAATGGGAGAATAAAGGCATTCCATTAAATATGAGTTGCAGGTTTTGACACAAATAAATACAGATTAATAAAGAGGGTTTGATATGGAAGATTTTGAGTAAAGAGGAGAAAAGAAACAGAGGTAGTAGATAAAGGAATACAGAGAGGCAATGAAATTGCCTGGTACTGTAATGTAAATTTTCATGAAATTGGAATTAATGAATGTATTTGATTTGTTTTCAAATTTGAATATTTTGTTGCATGTGAATTGATTTTTCATGAAATTGGAATTAATGAATATATTTGATTTGAATTCAAATTTGAGTATTTTGTTGCATGTGAATTGATTTAATTCAACACAAGTAATTGTCGATTTAGAGTCTTCTTTACTTTGGAATTTAATAAATTTGGGTGAAATTAGGGAGTGTTTTTCGCTCTTCATCAAGAATGAATCAGTAATTTGAAAATTGCAAAATATTCTTAAATTTAAAACAAATATTTTTTGTTCACCTAGATCTTAGAGAAGAAATAAGAAAATGATATTTTCTATTTAAATTTGGAAATGATTTACAAATTTTTATTTCAATATAAATAAACATACAAAATCGAACCTAGCACCAAACATTGTAGTTCACTATCCAAGATGCCAATGCATTATGTGGATGTCTACACTACATGTTTTAATCTATACATATTAGATACTATAACACTTCAAAAATATAAAATCTTAGCTTGATAGTTCAACCAACTTATTTTACCAAATATAGGAACATACTAGAAGCTAACAAGTAAGAAAATCATATGGAAATACAAATAAATGAGTTAATTTATATTTAATCAAAAATATGAAATAGATAATGAATCATAAAAACACTTTCAAAGCTCCATGCAGTTGAGTGTTTTTGATAAACTTGTATATATAGAAGAGGATGAATTGTTTGGGTTGTTTAGGGGCTTGCTTTAATCAAACTCTCATAATAGTTCTTTGACCTCCATAGATAGCCAAATAGGAAAAATAATAAATCTATGTGTGCTGTAGGATATTGAGGAACTAAGAGCAATTAATAAAATGAAATAAGACAAATGGTATCAATTATGGTCTATGTGGAAGACTAACATTGTGAATTGAAATAATCAGATAAGTAGTGATTTACATCAAAAATAATTTATCCAACAGAGTAGAGAAAAGATATCCAAACCAATTCAATTACTCTAATGAAAAGAACATTATTACTTGAAACAATGATCTCTTGAAGGATTCAAAAGATATACAAGATTACTAGTCTCTTGTGAGCTTCAAAGCATAATCAAATTTTATTAATGATCAGTTTTATGTATTTAGTTTTGACTATGAGTTTTTTTTTAAGTTATGTAACCATTGGTGGTGTTGTAGCTTTGAGTTTATTTTTCTATATTGATTGTATTTTTTTTGTTAATTCTATGTGATTTTTTAAGCTTTCTTCTTATATTGTAGTTTATATTTTGTCATTTTAGCATTATTTTCTTAAGTATATAGTCTTGAACAATTCTTTGTATTCCTTTAGTTTAATTCAAAATATCTTTTTTAATTATTAATTATTAAATTTTCCACTATAATATCCTTTCCTAAGAAATTTGTTTCATTATAATATCTAACTATATTCATCGTTTCATCATATTTTACTAACAAATACTAAGAAAAGTCAATGTCATTAAAATATTTTATGGTTTCCAAGTGTTGTTTTGGATTGAAATAAAATTATATAAGAATATTTTAAAAATGTGAAATTGTTAAGATTAAGCAAATATAATTTAGTAGAGCTTACATGGTGTATTGTTAAGCTTGATTGATATAGGAAATGGAGCTTACAAGGTAATCAACACTTCTATTTTTAATGATAGTTCCAAATTTTCAAAAAATATGTATGGAAAAGTGTGCAGGTAATAAATAAGTAATATAATGACAATCAAAATTTCATGCTATCAAGCACCATAAAACTTTTAAGTATGCCTAGAATTTGGAATTTTTATTTTGACATCAAAATCTCTTACTGTAAATGTCTTTGAGTTATGAAATCCAAACAACTCTGCATGGAGGATTACAAGACAATAATGTATTTTTTCATGGATCGAATCTACATTTTCTTTGGAATTCCTAATATGAGTGTTTTAAGGTTGGAGTTTGATTAAGCATCTAATACATGGTTTAGAGGTTATGTCATCATGGAAAAGGATTTTAAGGGTATAGGGATGATCATATCATTATGATCATGTATATACACATACATAACTCCACAAACTCCTTAACTTAACTCCTCACTAAGGTTAGTTTTCTTAGAGTTGGAATTATAACATGAATCCATGGAATCCCAAGGATTCTAAACATATATTACTATTTTGGGAAGCTTAGTAGAAGGAGAAATTATTTCAACTCTAATACTTGCTAACTTAACTTTTGTTGGCTAACAGATTAGGCGCCTTGAGATTTTATTCTAAAGATATTGACTCTTTTTTCTAAAAGGTGTGACTATTCCCAACAACTCTAGATAACTACTCCCTTTGAGATAGCAATCACCCTCTAAATTGAAGAGGTACAACTCCCTCTTATGATATTCAATGACTTAAAAATAACTAAAAATAATTTAACTAATGTGTGATTTTAACCAGAAAGCAGTAAAGGCTGAAACATGATATCAGAAAGATATCTAGTATCAGATGCAATAAAGAAATGTTGTAAACGCTAGCACAAAGACTAGTTTGCATAAGACAATCTAATTATTATATATTAGACCAATATCATCTAAAAAATGAAATCAATTACAAAGATAAATGTATAAGCATTCACACAGGAATAAGCATAAACATGTGAGAAAACTTAAATGCGTAGATCTAAGAATCTCAAATTATCTCTATAAATGAGATGCACACAAACAACTAGTGATTTCAATTTGTAGAATTTGTAGAATTATATTAAAAATATGTGATATTAGGTCTTTTTGAAACTAACTAGAGAGAGTTTTATGTTCCAAATATAGCTATAAATAAGTGCATGAGTAACTGCTTTCACCCGTAAATACCCAAATATGAAAAGTTTTTTTTTGAAAATAAGATCGAAAATCAAGATAGCAACTAAAAAGTCACAACAGTGGCGCTTCACTTCTAGGTTCCGTTGATGTGGTGAGTCTTTTTCGCAAAGCTTGGAAAGCCTTTGCAACATGTGGCAGCTCCTTCTATTAAGGAATAGTAATGTTCCCCATTCGTAACTTCCAGGCCATTTGGTTGTCATGAAAAGTTTCAATTTTTTAATCATACATCCTTGTTAATCCAATTATTTGGAAGAGGAATAGGTCTATCCCAGAGAATTTTCTCAAACTCTCAACATCTAAGGATTGGGAGCTAAAGATCTTGTCAATTTTCTTCTTAAAGCTTTCCCTTAAGACTCTAACATCTTCATTACTACCACCTCCTTGCAAATTAGGTTGCAAACCATGTGCAATAAGGTTCTTATGATCTCTTTAATCTGATTGCATTTCTTTTAGTTAGCATCTTATTAAATTCCTGCAAACCCTACTTGGTAACCTAGAGTTTCCATTCCACACTTTTATTCCAAATCACGCAACATCCATCAACAGCATTAGGAACAATTTTCTAATTTGCCAGTCTCTCCATTCTCATATTCAACATTCCTTTGATTTCATTTAAGTATTGAGTCCATAATACTTCTTCTTTCTCAATAGCAACAATATCTTTTTCCATTTCAATTTTCAAGGCATATGTTTTTTGATGAATTTTTAGTGAGTCCAAAATAATTTGATTGCCTTTGTTTATTATGCCATTGCTCCATCCTTCTATGGATTTTCCAAACACCTTGAAACCTTTACCCTTTCTTATTGCCTCCTTTCCTATCATTTACATTGGATCAAAGGAAGATTCGACCTGACAAATTCGTTGGGAAGTAAAATCAAAGACTAATTTGAAGCATTTAGTTCCAACCTTGACTGGATTTTTTAGTTCATTTTTTCTTTTCTTGTCTTTATTAGTTCGCTCAACCAACCTTGTTGTTGGTACTTGGAAGTTATGCACATCTCCATCTCTCGTGGAAGGCCCTAAGTTTATCCTAGCAACATCAAAATCACTTGCAGTTGGCTAGGTAACTTCTTTTTGTGTAGTAGGACCAGCAACTTCCAGACATAGATTTCTTGTACAATCATATTTCATCAATATGGAAGTAGTCTTCAATCTCTTGGCCTTAGGAGTCCTCTGGATTAGCTGACCCACCATATCTTATTTTGGGAGGTCTAATTGTGCTACCTTTCTTTTCTTTGATAACGTATTTTCCAAGCACGTTGGGGTTGCAGGAACAGTAACATCCTTAGAACTAGAAGAATCAAATAAAGTTATCTTTGTCAAGGAGGAGTGACAGTTTGCATATTTTCTAATGATGAAGTTGGATAGGGCCTATTTCTCAGAGGCTCATTCACTTCTCTAATAGATGACCTGCAAGACAAGGAAGAGAAACTGATTGAAATGTTACCTAAGTCTTCTTCCCCCTCAAAAACTTATTTATCTTTATCCAATCAAGGTAGATCGAGAATATCCTCCCCACAAGTTTGTTTGAACAAATTAGATTCTCAGAAGGCTCATCATCACCATCACCTTGAGCTCTAGATGACATCTAGTGCGAAGATGACCCTAAATTCCTTGTGATTACAGGGGGTTGATTTCTTCCACTTGTAGGTTGAGTGTCTTATGACCTAGTTTGAGGGTGAGACTGCTATGTTTTCTTTTTAGCAACCCATTCCTCTATCCTCTATCCTCTATCCTCTATAAAAAATTTGTATTTCTTGCCTCAATTGTTTCAATCTCCTTGTTACTCCAATCAATGGTAGCAATCGGCCAAGAAGATATATGTTTTGTGAAGATTGGATCACACAAATCTGATCCATCATCTTTGATGCCTTGAACATCCCATTCTAAACCAAATGTGATTATTCGTATTAGGGACAACCTCGTCCAATTTCTTCTTCTCACCTCAAATTTGTCAAAACAATCGACCCAGTAATCTTCTAGGTCGGGCAGATGATAGAAACTAGGACCCAGTTTTAAGTTATTTTTCACATAATGTTTACTATCAAAGGGAAAATGTTCATTATAAAATTGTAGAGTATATTTAGACATTTCCATTTTTATATTCAAAGCATCCAACATGGAATTGTAGGTGAAATAGCCAAATTCCATAAGAAACTGAATGATTACCCTCTTGCACTCTTAGCATCTTTAATTCACATTAGCAAGTTGTTTGCAGACTTTGATCATTACAAACTTGTCCTTTGCATACCTAGGGAGTTTTAGAGGAAAGCCACTGGAACCACCAATCGAATGTAAGAGAACATCTAAAATTGAATGAAGTGGTTTTCATATATTCCAACAAACTACATGGCTTCTGGAGGAAGCCTCATTACAATCTTCCCCTATAACTCCTAGGTCATTCTCATGGTAAAGGCATTAGAAATCCTTTTGTGATGAAGGAAACTCTTACCTAACTACTGCTTGTCATAATATCTATAAAATTGGCACCTCATCGCATGGAAGGATGCTCGATCTCAAACTTAGATGGGGCCTAGTACTAGAAATGGTGTAGATCAAATATGAGGATATATGAAAGGACTTGTTAACTATAAAGAAAACAAGCAAGTTATGAATACGATCATTGATAAGTTATGCCCAATCCAAAAATTGGTCCCCCTCAAGTATAATTTGGATGAAGTACATCCAATCTTCAAATCCATGTGCGTCCTCATTCCCTCTCAATCTGTGCAACAACATAGCAATATCTGATATTTCCTCAATGAAGTGATTCCTATGTAAATTCCTCAGCAACTAGGAGCTACCTCTCCTAGGTTTTTCTAACCAATTATTTGCCATTTCATTATGATAGAGGCCCTTCTTAGCTGAGAATTTAATCTGTGAATTAGTGAAGTCGAGGGCCGATAATTTTTCCCTTTCTAGAATCTTTAAACATGAGGCAAAATTAGTTCTTTGAATTTTAACCACCAACCTATTATCTTTTTGCCTAATTTCACGGTTTTGAGAATCATAATGCCTAATACATTCAATGACTAAGTCTAGGCACTAAATTGCTATGGGAAATGTAGCTACTTCAAGCAATCCACTAGCAACAACTTGTTGTGTGATAGGTGGGGGATTCGATTTGCTAAAATTATCTCTAAATTCATCCAAATTCACCTGCCCTAATTTGGTAACCCCTATTTTTGGCATGGTGCAAGTTAACCCAAAAAATATATTCGTAGCTCTGGTATTTGTACCTCATTGTGACTGGAACTGTAGGGTTTGTGTAGAATTGCACTGGGATAGATTGTAATGCTAAAAATGTTTTGAATCTAAACTGTAATTAGAAATAGCTACTAAAATGAGCAAGGAAAGGAATACCTCAAATGGTTGTGAAGCTCGAGAAATAGTGTTCATAACAACATGCTCCCCTTCCTTTGTATCTCCTAGTGTCGTAGTTGAATAATGCTCTTCTTACTAGCTCAAACTTCCTTTTAACCCTTCGCAATAAATGCATAATTCGATGATAAATTAAGGGTACCCCCTTGTCACATTGGCACGTGTAACCTTTCACATAATCACCTCATTATAACTACCTTTTAAAAATTTGAAAGGAAACGGCTACATTATCAGTAGAATAGATAGTTTGTATAACTCTGTGGAGATCGTCATGAGTTATATAACCAATGTTAGATACCGCCAACACTTTAGTAGCCACTTTGCAGTATCTTTGAAGCCTTTGTTATCTTTGTGGCAGAAAAAGAGAATTTTTTGTTAACATGATCAAGGACTGCCGAAGTTACATAAACTCAAAGAAACACCAAAATGACTCAGGCAACGACCAAAGAGGGACTTACAAAATTTCAGATAAATTTAACAAACACCACCACAAAAGAAGAAAATACAACACTTGAAATTAACCACTGTGGTGAGCAATAGAGAAGTTTTAAAAACTCGGGCAGTGACCAACATGGTTATGATAACTGACTGAAATGTTGCCAATATTAGACAACCAAAATTTGGGTAGAAGACAAGTTTTGGAGGACTGAAAAAAATTGTGGTAACAATTGGCTCTGACTAGGGATCTGAAGACTACTCAGGATGAAGCAAGGAACCTAGAGATTGATTGCATATGATCAGTGCTTTATCCATTGGGGAAATGAGTCGGTATCAATATTAGGACCAAAAACTCTCAAACACCAAAAAGAAACACACCAAAAATGAAACAACAACCTAAACTAACTATGTACAAAGAAAGCCCCGATGGGCACTCACATCTGGTAGAGCTTGAGGTCTTTCCCATTAAATGGAATAAGCAGTGGGGTATTATCAAGATAAGCCATGCAAAAATTATTAATAGTAATAAGTCTCCAATAATAAATCTTCTCGACCTCGCCTTCTTACCAAAAATCTTTTTAACCTTGGCTTGATGCATAGTAATATTTTCCACCATTTCATTCTATTTCTCTTCAATTTTAACCAAGTACATAATTCTTTTTTTCTAAAGCATCCTAGAACTCTTGATCTTCTATTGTAGTCTACAGCTTCCATACTAATAGTTCCAAGGGAAGAGGTAAGACACTTCCTATTCCATACACTAACTTGAAAGGAGTCATTCATATTGCCTTCTTTGGGGTTGTTAAATGTCTGCCCACAATGCCTCGTAAAGCTTCTTGTGCCAATCCTTTTGGTTCTCATCCACTAACTTCTTGATAATACTAACCATTTTTTTGTTACTAGATTCGACCTGACCATTTCCTTGAGGGTAGTAATCAGTTGAATGAGAAAAAGAAACTCCATAATCATAACAAGAGAGGAAAATATCATTGGAGGAGAAACTGGTAGCATTATCAGTAACTAACTTATGAGGTACCCAAAACCTGAATAAGATATTCTCCTTGATGAACTTGCAAAACACCTTTGGAGTTGTTCTTTTCACGAGAATCGCTTCTACCCACTTAGTAAAGTAGTCTATTGTGGTAAGGATATGATTGTTCTTGTTGCTTGATTGAGGGCTAATGGACCCTATGAAATCTAGTCCCCATTATTGACAAGGTCCATCAATCACCACGGGCCTAAGTGGAAGTGTTGTCAATTGAGGTATGCCTACAAACTGCTTTCACTTTTCACATCTTGCTACCCAATAGTACGCATCTTTAAACATACCTAGACAATAGTATCCATGTCTTAGAATATTGAATGCAGTTACAGTGGAGGAAAAATTTCCACCACATGCCTCATTGTGAAAAATTCCCAACAACCTCTCCTGCTAGCTTTTGTCAACACATTTTAAGAACATGTCATCCAACCCATTTTTATATAAAGTCCTCCCAGATGACATACTTGGCTACCTTTGATTTAAGATTCCTCCTCTACTTTCTTGACAGGTGCTTTGGACACTCACCATACGTGAGATAATAATCTATTTTTGAGAACCATTCGTCTTGAAGGTTGATTGTTAATACCATAGGAAGGTCTTCTTCATCTTCTTGTTTAACCTAATCTTCTGCTATCAATTTACATAATCATCTACCCCAAACTAGCTTTGTAGGCTTAATATCTAGGTCGTATTCTTTCACCTTTGCAATCCATCCTCCTCTTCTATTACAACTGACATCCTATGAGTAAGGATGCTCTTGACAACAGGGTCTAGCACATATACAATTGAATGTGAGTGTAATATATAAAAAGAAAAAATTATTTAATGGCTTTAACAACCACAAACGCATGCTTCTCAACTTGAGAATAATTAATCTCATACTTCTTCAATGGTACACTCGTAAAGGCAATAGGTGCTTCTACATTCTAATCATTAGCCTAGAGTAAGATAGCAAGCATGGTGTGCTTTGAGGCATAACAAAAGATGATGAAATCCTTATTGAAATGTGGGTAGACTAGAATAGGGGCCTAAGCAATAGCTTCCTTGATATCCTTGAAAGCTTGCTTACTGGCTTCATTCCACTTGAAAACATGTTTCTCCTTCATCATTTCCACCATATGTTTAGTAATCTCCAAAAAGTATGGAACAAATTTCTGTAAA
Organism: Sequoia sempervirens; assembly: GCA_007258455.2. Taxonomy (NCBI): domain Eukaryota; kingdom Viridiplantae; phylum Streptophyta; class Pinopsida; order Cupressales; family Cupressaceae; genus Sequoia; species Sequoia sempervirens. Next base: position 227,950 of record VDFB02291185.1, on the reverse strand, counting down.
AATTTAACTTGACTGAAGAAAGATTTAACTCCAGTTTTTCTAGAAGGAAGACTTAATTGAAGGATAGGTTTAACTATTTCTAGGTCTATTTTAATTCCCTCGTTGGACACTATGTGGTTGAGCAACTTACCTAAATGATGACTCCAAACACTGACTTCTTGGGATTTAGAGAAATATTGTATTCTTTGAACCTTTGAATCACATGTTCCAAGTCTCTCAGATGATTTTCCCTCTTAGAAAATACAGTTAAATCATCAAGATAGATAACAATAATTTTATTCCTAAGATCTTTGAAAGACAAGTCCATAGCTCTCTTAAAATTAGCCCCAACATTAATGATTCCAAAGGGCATCCTATTGTAGGAAAAATTTCCCCAAGGTGTGGTAAACGCCATTTTGTGTTGATCTTTTCTTGCCACGCTGATCTAATTATAGCCAAAGAAGCCATCCAACATGGACATCATCTTTGAACCAGCTACTGTTTGAAGAGTTTGGTCCATAATGGGAAGTGGGTAATTCTCCTTTAAGGATGCCTAATTAAGATTCCTGAAATCTACACATATCATTATCTCACCATTTTTTTATGAACGAGGACAGTATTAGCTACCCAAGTTGAGTGGTGAATTGGGTTATTATTCTAGCTTTCAACATCTTGTCAATCTCCCTAAAAATTGTGTCAGTGACTTTAGGGTTGTAGTTCATCTACTTTTGTCTGAAAGCAACCATATCTTCTTTCAAGGGTATGTGATGTTGAAACTTTCCACCCATAAAAATTTTAAAGTCATCATAACACCAAGTGAAGACCTCCTTGTATTTAATCAATAATGCTATCAATTTCTCTTTTTCTTCAAGGGAACAACACTTCCCAATATAAACCAACTGAGGAGACTCAAAATCCCCAATGTTCACTGCTTCATATTCCCCTAAATTATTGATAGATTCACTCATTCTCCTTTTGATAGCTCGATCATGTCAACCAAATAGGTCATCCAAGGAGACCAAACCCTTGGTAATCTTATTACCCTTCAATTGAATGACTCCATCTTCTAGATCACAGGTATCATCAAGACAAAATTCCTTAAATTTGCTAGTGCTTCCTTCAAAAAAAAATTGAGCAAAAACCCCAGTGTTTTGCAAAAAGTCTTGAATCTATTTATCATTCTCAAACACTTTCCAATAGTGAACTTTGTCAGGAACACTAGGTCAATAAATCATCTCAATCCTATAAGACTTGTTCTTGAAATCAAGATGTAGAAGTAATAAGGAGGCAGACATTGCTAATGAATCAGCCCTAGAATTTAATTCTCTAGGAACTACTTCTATCAGAAAGGCATCAAAATACTCAATGGAATACCATACTTTATTTCTATAGTTTCTTAGCCTTTCACTTTTTACAATGAAAACTTTACATACCTATTTGACAATAAGCTCCACATCCCCAAGATTTTAAGCATCCTAATACCCATATTTCTTGCTTTTGGTAGCCCCAATAATAGAGCTTCATACTCTACTATGTTGTTAGTGTTTGCAAATTCTAATTTATAAGAAAAAGGAAACTTTTCACCTAAAGGAGAAATGACCATGACACTCACTCTTGACCTAGAATTGGAATAGCTTCCATCAAATTCTATTGTCCAAAGTTCTGATGATGAATCTGGACCAATAGTGTTAGCATCTTTATCTCCATGAGAGAAAAGCATGTAATTTCCAAAATCAAACTCCTCAAATAAGATTTGTGCCTTGGGGTCTTCTGATTTTAACACTATAATTTTGGCCTTAGGTTTAGGTTTCAGGTGCACTTTCTTGCTTCCAATAGGGATTGTAGCATAAGACCAATCCAACTGAATTTCTCCTTCCAAATCTTTACAAAAACTTCTAATCAAGAGCATACCGTAGCTAACAAGAATGCCAGCCACTACGATTGTGAGTTTGAGTCTCTTATTTGAATGGGCTTCAAGGGCAATTTGAGCATCCTTGATCTGTCCAATCAAGGGAACTTGTTTAGATTCCAATGAGTAGAATTTTCCAAATGTCTTAGTTAAATTTAAACATAAATCTTGAGCAATTTGTGTAGGCATGACATTATCTGAGGCACCAAAATCAATGATTCAATTACTCAACCTAAACCCATTCACAAATAATGAAAAATAGAAAGGATTTGGTTTATCCTATATGGAGCATGATGAGGGTGTTCTACTACTAGATGCCACATTAGCTACTAGACCTTGAGAACTAATCATTTGTTCATCTAAACCTACATGGGACTCAAAGCGGCCTGGCCTAACATATTCAATTAGCCTATCCAACTCCTTAGGATTCATTCTTAGATATTTTGCTTGTGATATCTGCACTTTATATTTTTTACATAATTCAACAATATCAAAGGGTCCTGCAAATTTTTCCATAGACAAAACACTTGATGACTTGGAAAAATCTTTTGCAATTGTGTGTGATGCATTTTCACCTTTAGAAGTAGCACTAGCTAAAGTAAGCAAAACCTTTAGGGAATTTTGAGTACCTTTTTTTATTACTATTTTGCTAACCTCATGTGACAACAAAATAGGTAGGCTAATCTAGAGTGATGTAGGCATCTCCTCTATCATCATCAGGTTCATATTCAAGGTATCCATTTGCAAAGTTGCCATACTGATTAGAAGAATTACCTTCCTCAATAAAATCAATGATGATTATTTGATGATAGTCATTTGCATATATATCTATTCATTTCAAGGAACTCTAACCCATCATGATCAGAGGTGAGGCGGAAAGCACACATATTCTTCTTATTATCTCTAAGAGGGGCTTCTATTGACAGCCTTTGTTGATTTGGAGGAAGAGGAAGAGTTTTATTACCAGGTTAGAAATTTTTCTTCCTTGAAATATCTTGATAAGGTTTTTTACTTTTAGGCAACTATCTCTTAAGGGAAATGATATCATTTTCCAACCTTTGGATCATGGGGTTTGAAGATGTAGACACCTGTGACTTGTTTGAGTGCATTTCCCTCTTCCATTTACCAACCGTAATAAAATCATCTTCTAGCTCAATGGCCAATTTTTGTGCAGCTTCTAAAGTATTCACAAGTCCTCTCTTTAGGAGTACACCAATATCTAGGTGATGTGTGTTAATAAAGAAGCATTTTTGCATATCTTCTAATGGTATTTTTTGTAACATCAATCTGATTTACTAGTCTATTAAATTTTGCTACAAACTCCCTCATGGGATCACTCACTTCTTTCTTCAATTGTGTAACCTGTGCTATCAAAGAGAGGTTGTCGTCATCCCTTTTAAATATGCTCTTAAATTTACTTCTCATATTATTCCAGTTATTAATAAAACCACATGGTAATTGATAGAACCATTGTGTTGCAGCATTCAATAGAGATTCCACAAATAACCTGACTGCTATGTCTTCCTCTTATACTCCAAATACACCACAAGTGGCAAAGAAAGCGTCAATATGCTCTTTCGATGAGATCTTTCCATCACCCATGAACTTAGGTATTTTTTTATGGAAACCCTTAGGTAAATCATGTAGATTATTCCCTAGACTCAATGGACCAATAGGAGCTCCCCGAGGAATAGGTGGTTGATTGGCCATATTGTGAAGAAAATTTACAACTACAAGAATGATAGTTTCATGTAATACCAAAGCTTGGAAAGTAGAGTAATCTGGGGGGTGCTCTAGTCAGAGAAGTGGGTCTACTTCTGGCTCCAACTCTCCTTCTAGAAGGGATAATATAGGAAAAATTATTCATTTGTAAGGACTCAAATACTAGGTCTACAATACCCCTACTTCTTTCTTCTCTGGTAAACCTTCAAGAATCCAGGATGGACATAAAAATGTTTGATATAACTAGGATAAGGCAACCCAAATGCAATTTTTTTTCATTTCCCCAATGAAGTAACCAAAAAAATTTTGGCTAACAAATTGGGCACCTTGAGGTTTTACTCTAAAGATATTAACTCTTTGCCCGAAAGGTGCAATTGTTCCCAATAGCTCTAGATAATTGCTCTCTTTGAGAAAGCAATCACACTCTAAATTGAAGAGGTACAACTCCCTCTTATGATATTCAATGAATTAAAAATAATTGAAAATAAAACTAATGTGTGCTTTTAACCAGAAAGCAATAAAGGTTGAAACTTGATATCAGAAAGATTTCCAATATCATATGCAATAAATAAATGTTATAAACACTAGCAAAAAGACTAGTTCGCATAAGACAATCTAATTATTATATATTATCCCAATATCATCTAAAAAATGAAATTGATTATAGAGATAAATGTATACACATTCACATAGGAATAAGCATACAAATTTACGAAAACTTAAACACATAGATCTAAGAATCTCAAATTATCTCTATGAACTAGATGCACACGGACGACTAGTGATTTCAATTTGCAGAATTTGCATAATTATATTTAAAATATGTGATAACAGGTCTTTTTGAAACTAACTAGAGAGAGTTTTTTGTTCCAAATACAAATATAAATAAGTGGATGAGTAACGGCTTCTTTCACCCGTGACTACCTAAAAATGATTTTTTTTTAAATAAGATGGAAAATCAAGATAGCAACTGAAAAGTCATGGCGATGGTGTTGCGCTTCCAAGTTCCGTTGATGTGGCGACTCTTTTTTGCAAAGCTTGGAAAGCCTTTCCAACATGTGGTAGCTCTTTCTATTAAGGAATAGTAATGTTCCCCATTCGTAACTTCAAGGCCATTTGGTTATCACGAGCAACTTCAATTCTTTGATCATATGTCCCTGCCAATCCAATTGTTTGGAAAAGGACTAGGTCTATCCCACTAAATTTTCTCAAACTCTTGGCATTGAAGGATTGGGAGCTAAAGATCTCATCGATTGTCTTCTTAAATATTTCCCTTAAGGCTCTAACATATTCATTACTACAACCTACTTGAAAATTAGGTTACAAACCGAGTGCAATAAGATTCTTATGAATCTCTTTGATGATTGCATTTCTTTCAATTAGCATCTTATTAAATTCATGTAAACCCTGCTTGGTAACCTAGATTTTCCATTCCACAATTTTATTCCAAATTGCACAACTTCCATCAGCAGCATTGGCAACGATTTTCTCATTAGCCAACATGTCCATTCCCATATTCAAAATTATTTTAATTTCATTTAAGTATTGAGTCCATAATAGTTCTTCTTTCTCAGCAGCAGCAGTATCTTTTTTCATTTCAATTTTCAAGGCATATGTTTTTTGATGAATTTTTAATGAGTCCAAAATAATTTGATTGTCTATGTTTATTATGTCATTGCTCCATCCTTCTATGGATTTTCCAAACACCTTGAAACTTTTCATCTTGCTTATTGCCTCCTTTACCATCATTGACATTCGATCAAAGGAAGATTTGGCCTGAGAGATTAGTTGGGAAGTAAAATCAAAGACTAATTTTAAGCATTCAATTAGAATCTTGACCTAATTTTTTAGTTCATCTTTTATTTTCTTGTCTTGATTAGTTCACTCAACCAGCCTTGTTGTTGATACCTGGAAGTTGTTCACATCTCCATCTCTCATGGAAGGCCCCAAGTTTATCCTAGTAACATCAAAATCATTTGCAATTGTCTAGGTGACTTCTTTTTGTGCAATAGTATGGGAAAATTCCAAACATAGATTTCCTGTACTATCATCTTCCATCAATCTGGAAGTCGTCTTTAATCTCTTCGACTTAGGATTCCTCTGGAGTAGCTAACCCACCATATCTTGTTTTGGGAGGTCTAATTGTACTACCTTTCTTTTCTTTGATAACGTATTCTACAACCACGATGGGGTTGCAAGAACAGTAGTAACCTTAGAACTAGAAGAATCATATAGTTCTCTTTGTTGGAGGAGTGACAGTTTGCACATTTTCTCATGATGAAGGTAAAGAGGGCCCAATTATCATAGGATCGTTCACTTCTCTAATAGGAGATGACCTACGAGATGAGCAAGAGGTATTGATTGAAATGTTACCTAAGTCTTCTTTCCCCTCAACAAATTCTTTATATTTATCCAATTGGGGTAGATCGAGAATATCCTCCCCACAAGTTTGAACAAATTCTTCTCAGGAGGCTCATCATCACCATCACCTTGAGCTCTGGATGACATCTGGTGTGAAGCTGACCCTAAAGTCCATATGATTACAGGGGGTTGATTGCTTCCACTTGCAAGTTAAGTGTGTTGTGACCTAGTTTGAGGGTGAGACTGCTTTGTTTTCTTTCTAGAAACCCATTCCTTTTTCCTTTATGGAACATCTACACTTCTTGCCACAATTGTTTTAATCTCCTTGTAACTCCAATCCATGGCAGCAATGGGTCAAGAAGATATATGTTTCGTGAAGATTGGATCCAATGAATCTGATCCATCATCTTTGATGCCTTGAACATCCCATTCTAAACCAAATGTGATTATTTTTCTTAGGTATAGCCTCATCAAGCTTCTTATTCTCACCTCAAACTCATTCAAACAATCGACCCAGTAATCTTCTAGTTCAGGCAAATGATAGAAACCAAGACCCAGTTTTAAGATTTTTTCACATAATCTTTACTATCAAAGGGAAAATATTCATAACAAAATTGTAGAGTATATTTAGACATTTACCTTTCACTATTCAAATCATTCGACATGGAATTGCAAGTGAAAGGGCCAAATCCCACAGGAAACTAAAAATTAACCCTCTTGCGCTCTTGGAATCTTTTATTCACATCAACAAGTTGTCTATAGACTTTAATCATTACAAACTTATCCTCTACATACCTAGGGAGTTTTAGAGGAGAGCCACTAGAACCGCCAACATGAATGTAAGAGAACCTCTGAAATTGAATGAAGTGGCTTCCATACATTCCAACAAACTGCATGGCATTTGGGGTAAGCCTCATTTATATATTCCCCTATAACTCCTAGGTCATTCTCATGGTAAATGCATCAAAAATCCTTCTATGATGAAGGAAACTCTTTCCTAACTACAACTTGTCATAATATTTGAAAATTGGCACCTCATCACGAGGAAGGGTACTCAATCTCAAACCTAGCCAGGGCTTAGTACGGGAAATGGCGTAGATAAAATATGAGGACATATGAAAGGACCTGTTAACTATAAAGAAAACAAGAAATTTATACATCCGGTCATAGATAAGTTATGCCCAATCCAAAAATCGGTTCCCCTTGAGTACAATTTGGATGAAGAAGTACATCCAATCTTGAAATCCATGTGCATCCTCATTCCCTCTTAGTTTGTGCAACAACATAACAATATCCTATATTTCCTCAACAAAGTGATTCCTATGTAAATTCCTCAGCAACTAGGAGCTACCTCTCTTAGGTTTTGCTAACCAATTATTTTCCATTTCATTACGATAGAGGCCCTTCTTAGCTGAGAATTCAATCTACGAATTGGTGAAGTCGAGGGCTGAGAAGTTTTTGCTTTCTAGAATCTTTACACATGAGGAAAAAGTAGTTCTTTAAATTTTAACCACTGGTCAGCCTATTATCTTTTTTCCTAATTTCACGGGTCTAAGAATTATAATGCCTAATATGTTGATGTTTTATCTATTCAATGACTAAGTCTAGGCATTGAATTGCTATGGGAAATACAGCTGCTTCAATCAATCCACTAGCAACAACTTATCATGTGATAGGTGGGGGATTCAATTTGCTAAAATTCTCCTTAAATTCATCCAAATTCACTTGCCCTAATTTGGTATCCCATATTTCTAGCATGGTGGAGGTTAAACCAGAAATATATTCATAACTCTGGTATTTATACCTCATTGTGACTGGAACCCTAGGGCTTGTGTATAATTGCACTCGGATAGATTGTAATGCTAAAAATATTTTGAATCTAAACTTTAATTAGAAATGGCTACTAAAATGAGCAAAGAAAGGAATACCTCAAATGGTTGTGAAGCTCGAGAAATAATGTCCATGAAAACATCCTCCCCTTCCTCTGTATCTCCCAGTGTCACAACTGAATAATGCTCTTCTTACTAGCTCAAACTTCCTTTTAACCCTCTACAATAAATGTGTAAGTAGATGAGCAATTAATGGTACCCCCTTGTCATGTTGGCACGTGTAACCTTTCACATCATCACCTCATTATAACTACCTTTTAAAATTTTGAAAGAAAGCAACTACATTATTAGCATAATAGATAGTTCATATAACTCTAGCAGAGACCTTCATGAGTTCTATAACTAATGTAAGATATTGCCAACACTTTAGTAGCCACTTTACAATATCTTCAAAGTATCCATTATCTTTGTGGCAACAAAATAGAAATTTTTTCTAACTTTATCAAGGACCACCGAAGTTACATGAACTCAAAGAAATGCTAAAATGACTCAGGTAGTGACCAAAGTGGGACTTACAAAAGTTCAAATAACTTTAACAAGCACTGCCACACAAGAAGACAATACAACATTTGAAATTAACCACTATGATGGGGAATGGAGAAGCTTTAATAACTCGAGCGGTGACCAACATGGCTATGATAACTTACCAAAATGTCATCAACATTAGACTTAGCCAAAATTCGGGTAAAAGATAAGTTTTTGAGGACTAACAAAAACTGTGGTAACAACTTTCATTTTTTAGGTGTAGTTATGGGTCCTTATTATGACCTTAAATCTTGTGCAAACTAAGAAATGTGCTTAATTCCTAGAATGCAAGTGATTCATTTGCATATGAAATTTTATCTCCTTTGCAAATAATAACACCTAGTTTATCATCTATTATGCCTAAATTGCTTGTAGTTCTACAAAACCTCGTCCATTCCCTATCAACCTAGGTAATTAGTAAATAGATCAATTCTACCCATGTTTAATTAGCATACATTCAACTAGGCTATAGAATGGGAACTTACTATATTAATGTACAAAATATGATTGTAATGTCAACTGGTGGCACATTTTTCTTAAATTAATGATAATTTCTATACCATTTCCATTTTTCATTAGTTTACTCCCATGAGGTCAAATAAATTAAATATAATTCTTGAAACCCTTATACTAAATGCAATTGAAGCATTTTTAATACTACATTCATTACCAAAATCACAAAATAATTTGTAGTTAAGAAAAAATAAGATAGGTTATTGTAGATGCACTCACCCTCCACCTATAGGTTTAGATGAAACATTCATAGGTACCACAGCTTATAAGAATATTAAATGATTAATATTTTTTATTATTTATCTCTCAAGGCTCTTAAAAAACTTTGTTAAAACCATGCAGATTAGAAGGATCATAATTCCTAGATAATGAAATAATGCCTCTAATAGTATTGACAAATCACTTGGACATATTAAAATAGCTAGTTTGGTCCCATAAAGCATAGAATACAAATATTCAATTAAAAATATTAAAAAATTGCAACTTGTAGTAGTTAGTCTTAGCTATATTTCTACTAACTTGTTTCAAAAATACCTAATGGAACAAAAATAGGGGCACTCACCAAAAGTTATGTTATATTTTAGTGATAAAAATAGTCCACAATTTTTTGTGCACTCAACATTTCACCCTATTAATCTTAACCATTTTTAAAAATCTTTAGTATTTTATAAACTATACTCATGGTACTACAATTTTTGTTTTTATCATATCTTCAAATTTTAAGTGTACATATCTCGAATCACATATCCAAGTTTAGGTTTAGCTAATTTCAAGAAGAGAAAAAAGTAGCCACTTTTGACTCCCTTTTTGTCTCCCATTTCCATTCACTCACTCATAATTGTATGTCGTTTACATTTACTTACACGGAATTATATGTTGGTTACATGTACTTGCATGTTATTTATATGACAATACATGTAATAGATCCATGGCTTGTTGGTTCTAGTTATTCCTTTGTTTTAATTTCTTAGCCTACCAAGCTTGAGGGAAGCTATGAGAAGGAATCAACTACTTTATTAATTAGTGTACAAGTGGGACCTTGAAATTGAGTTTTTCTCAAGATACAATATGGAAAGCACTTGTAGGATGGAGAAGGAATATTTTTGGAGTTGTCCATGCAATTGCATATTGCATATTTTTTTATACATGTGCTAACTTGTAGTATGGAACTACCCTTTTGCATGTAGGCTATGGATTTGATCTATTGTTGACCTAAAAGCTTTAGTAATATCCTAGTTCCTCTACTTACATGTACATGATGAAGGTTGTGGACTTGACTTGTTTGGAATCATATAATTTTTATAACAATCCTTTGGTTGCACTTGCATCTTTTATATTCATGGTGTTTGGATCTATGGGTTTTAATATCTATTATTTTTCTTATTTGTGATGAATCCATTGTCCTAGCTTAATAATTTTGGTTTTTTAGACTTATGGGTGTTCTAGATTATAAATGGATTTGGATTTTCATGAATTCCTTTGACATAGGTGGTTTTGTAAGTTTTACATGTTAACCAAAACTTGTGAATTTATAAACATGTAGAGCTCAACTATTTTTGAGATTGTGATTCTCATCGGATTTTTCTAGATGGAAGTAGTTGCATATTTTTATGCATGGTTTAAGGAGATTGTTGGAGATTTTTCAATGTGAATGCATTAGTATGTGATCATTCATTTAGAATTTATATGGTGGTTCCTATTGGGTTTCTAAAAACTATAAGTATTTCTATTGTAGACTTGTAGCATGCATGTTGATCTAGGTTTGAATCTAGTGTTGTGTCATGGATAATCTATATGGTTGTCTCTATTTGGCTTATTGTGATGTAGAGTTGAGTTTGTCTATTTTGGGATTATATTGCTTAGTAGATACATGTTGTGCATTATTTCAAATCTATGACTTGTGTAGTTTTGTGAGTTATCTATACTCACAAGTTGCATTGATAACTTAGATGTGGATTATCTATACCCATAGATCTTTGAAATGAGACTAATTCTCAAATTTAAAATGCAATGATTTAAATTAATTTCCTTAGATGAATTCTAAAACTTTTATGCACAAATTTTAATATAATATTTAAAGCTCAATTAAAGACTCTGAAATCTAAATTGCATATAATAAACTAATCAAAAAATTGTGTTCAAATACGTTCAATCATACTATCAATAAATTATTAATTCAATAAACTCAAGGTTTTAAAACACTTCATTGCTCAAATAATTTATAAAGCATTAATACTTATCTTTTTGAAATGTGTAGAAGAAATCCCCAACTATTGTTGGAATGGTCCTTGGTTCAGCCTCTTCCGTCTATGAGCAGTCTGGGAGGAAAGCAGACTTTGCTACTCTACACGAGTGTTGGTTCCACCAAAACAATGCTCAACACTCATGCCACAAAACCATGCCCTAGCCAGGACTATCCTGAGTGCACGCACTTATACCCTAGGTTGGACACCCACTATAGGAGCGCCCTTCTCCATCCAGCTCACAGCCTGTGACCCTATTCCTACAATATGTTGTACTTTCTTTTTCTCTTTTTTTTCCTCTTTCTTGTGTTTCTTTCTAAGTCTCATATGAATGCTTATATAAGCCTTAAGGGGTGGTTTCCAAACCATCACATCCTTTCACAAAGGCTGCATTTAATTATTTAAATAATTAATTATGCTTTCATCTTCTTAGGAGAGTTTTTACATATATGTTTTATTAATATCTCTTTTAATCAAATGATCATAATATCCTTTATTCTCCCTTTAATTTTAAAGGATTATTTCACAACTTTCTCTTTTCTTGGGGAAAAAGTCACATAACAATCTTCTTAGTGTTGATGGTGTCATTTTATAGTGGGGTTTTCCATGGAGTTGTAGATTTTAGCTTTTTGGCCCTTCAATAATCATGGGGTATGTTTTTTAGTGATGAGAATGATGGAAGGTTAAGGTGTGGTTCACTTTCTCACTTGTAGTCTTGACCTATATAACTAACATATTTAGAGGTACATTGGGTCACTTGTAGCTGACATGCAACTAAATTATAGAGGTGCTTTGTGTCATTTGGCCAATTTTAGCCAACATGTGACTTTTAATTTATATATAGAGGTACTTCAAGTAACTTGTAATTGAATTGTAATGAAATTTTGGGAACCTATAGTGGTTGACTATGGTGCATTGAGAGGCTTTAGATCATGATGTAGTGGATTTTTTTCTAGTTTCATAGTTGGTGATGGTTATCATTATCTTCAAGGATTGAAGATTTTGATCATGGTTATATGAAGGATCATGTGCATGCTTTAGATATTTGGCATGACATGTTCAAGCATATATATTTGTCACAAAGTTATCAACTTCTTTAGAAATATTGGTTTTAGTTTTCCATATGGAAGCTCTTAGTGATGCAATTGAGTTCTTCGATTATGTGAGGTACATGGATGATCTTCATTTAGGATATGTTAATCATGATGCCATGAATAAATCTAGATCAATTTTAATGGGTGTTTTGACAATAATGTGTTATTGTGTCATTGTGGACTCTTGATCACCATTTGGAGTTTTGGCATGAAGTGGGTGCTTGGGAGAACATCTTTATATTGGAGATAGATAATATTTAGCTTCGTGAAGATGATATGCTTGCAAGTTACTTGTAGTAGACTCATAGTAGACCTATAAGGGACATGTAACTATACTAGAGTGGTCTATTGGTGGAAATATAGTAGACTTGTAACAAGTGGATTTATTGCTTATGTTGTGAGTTGAATTTTTTGGTTGTACATAAAAGATATATTTTTATGAGGGAGAAGCAAATCAAGACATCATGGCAAGTTCCTAATTCTATAGTGATCATATAAAATGAGATTTGATAGTGACTTATGGTATTCTTCTAATATTGATTACAATCATCATTTTATATTAGGGGAATTTTGAGATTATAACCATACAATTAAAGTTAAATTGGCATGAGATAGTTTATTGGGTGCTCATGGATAGAAGATAGACTTGAGCAAGCCTAGACATCTTTAGCTTTAAGAGATTGGGTGTTGGAATTTTACTTTTGATGAGGTTTCAACAAATACACTAAGGAGCCTACACTTGGAGTTGGATATGACTTCAACATTGAATTGATTATGAGATTGTTCATGGATGGATCAATCTAATTCCCTACTCAAGCAATAGAAAATCATTTGATAGGTATTACCCACCTAGTTACTCAAATGTATTATGTTTTCTATGCTTTCTCTTTTCATGGGAGTGAGTTCTGAGCTATGGTTGTTAGTACTATAAGGCTTATTTGAGGAGTACATGAAATGATGTATTTTTTCTTTGTCTTCTCATGTGCATGAATTTATTTTGAGGACTATTTTGAGGAGTGTAGGGGACGGTTTTGGGCATATTCCCTATTGGTGGAAAAGATTGTCAATTTGATCTTTCTTTAGTTGAGAAGCTTATATGCTTGCTAATTTATCGATCTATTGTTATTGGTATGACCTTGGGGTTGAATGGTTGGATGTTGTTAAGGTATTTTTGTTTGAGGTTTTGGAGGTGAGGATCTTACTTGTCGTAGCTTTAGCACTTGATGGTGTTGATAGGACACAATATCTATTATGGTTTACAACTTTTCTCTATGGTATATTATTTCTTCCTAGAGGTTTGATTCATATAAAAACTTGGGAAGAGTTAAGGAGATTAGGGATGAGAGATTGCATAAATCATCATGTTTTCTTTGATATTGGTTTTGATGACATGACCCTCACTTTTGTGAGTGTGTTGATGGAATTTTTGGTTGCTTTAGTCAACACCAAACTAGACATTACACTTGTAGTTAGAGTCTTGGGAGGTATATGTGTCCTCGGTGAATGTGGTGATCATTAGATTGTGGAGTAGAAGCTTTAGATGTATTTTTGGGTTACCTATAACCAACCCATATAGGTATTATAGGTCAGCTACAATTAAATTTACAAACCAACTTGTAAAGATGTTACATATCACTTTGTTGTCATATGTAGATGTGTTGGAACAAAATCTATGTAAGAAAATGGATAAATAGAGACTTGATGTTGTAGAATGGGCTAGAAGTGTCATGAGTAGAAGGTCTATCAATGTTGGGTTTAACTGGATGCAAGTGATTAATTGTGATTGTTATTCTAACTAGTACATTATGTGTTTCATGCTCGATCATATTTTAAAAGATTGAAATTTTGAAAAAAAAATCTAAAACAATAGTGTGTCTACATGACATTTAATGAGTCGCTCTCACTTAATTACCTTATAGAAAATAAAAGTACTTGGAATTAAAAACTATCAAGAAAAACATAATTAAAACAAGCCTCACCAACGCTATATTTCTTAGACACAAAAGGATTCTTGGTGAGCGTTTCACTAACTACTAACTACTTTTTAAAAAATAAATAAGAAACCCATCAAAGCACGCGAATAAATTGACTTGCATTTCCTCTCCATTTTTTATTTACTTGCATATCCAAATTTTTGTATATATTTATATCATAAACACCTTTACTTCCACAAAAAAAACATAAAAATTTGGGTTTTCTTTTCCATGTGTGAATAGAGCTTTCTTTGAAGTTTAATATGGAATATTGTATTTTTTGGAGTCAAGAAAGTTGACCATTTCCATAGGCCACCCTCCACTGGGATTATCACCATTCCTAATATAAGTGATTGTTTCTCTCTGTTATTTACACAGAATAGTAAGGAAAACAATAGGTGGGTCACCTAAATTCTTGACATGTTCTAGATAATGATTCCTACTATATTCATTGTTTTTCAATGATTTTATTAACAAATATTAACTAAAGTCAAAGTTAATAAATTATTTTATTATTATTTAATTTGGTTTGGTTTGAAATAAAATTATATATGAAGATTTTATATGTTTAAAATTGTTAAGATTAAATACATATAATTTAATAGGGTTTATATAGTTTATGTATTGTTAAGTTTGATTAATGGGGTAAGTGGAGTTCATTGGGTAATTAACAAATATTAACTAAAGTCAAAGTTAATAAATTATTTTATTATTATTTAATTTGGTTTGGTTTGAAATAAAATTATATATGAAGATTTTATATGTTTAAAATTGTTAAGATTAAATACATATAATTTAATAGGGTTTATATAGTTTATGTATTGTTAAGTTTGATTAATGGGGTAAGTGGAGTTCATTGGGTAATTAACATTTTTTATTTTTTAAAATAATTTCTATTATAATAAGATAATAAAAAAATCTAATGATAGTTATATTTTTTTTTAAATGTATGACAAAGTGTGGAGGTAATAGCTAAATAATATAATGGCATTCATAGTGTCATGTTAATAAGTATAATAAGACTTTTAAGTATGCCTAGAGTTTAGAATTCTTGCTTTGATTTCAAAATTTCTTAGTGTCTTTGAGATATGAAATCTAAACATCTCTCTAAGGAGGATTATAGGACAATGAATGTATTATTTTTCATTGATTAAACTATAGTTGGCTTTTGATTTGTAATAAGAGTGTTTCAATGTTAGGATCTACTTAATCATTCAATGCATGGTTTAGAGGTTATGTCATCTAGACAAAGGATTCTAAGTAAGGGTATGGGGATGATCATGATCATGGTATATACATATACAATAGTTTGCCAACTCATTTCCTTATCTCTTCCCTGGGGTTATTTTCTTATAGTTAGAACTGCTACAAATTCATGGGATCCCAAGGACCCTAAACCTATGTTACTATTCATGGAAGCATAATAGAAGAGAAATTATTTTAACTTTCATACTTGCTAACTTGAATTTCATTTTTAAGATGTAGTGAATGGATCACTTTTATGACATATTCAATACAATCAAGTGTAATAATCGAGTTGTTATTCGCAAAAAATGCTACTATTTTCTATTGTCTAGTTTATTCAAGTTATTTTAAGAGTTCATTCATTTGTATACTAAGGTACTTTTATTCATATAGGATAGGCATTCGTCCAATTTGGGACAAGCATCCAACCATACGAGTTAGGTTTTTTCCATAGTGGATAGGAGTCCATCTATCCATCTGGGATAGGCATCTACCCAAACAGGATAGACATCTATCCATAAAGAATAGGTACATGCTCTAGCCATTGTCTTAGACTCATTAGGACCATAAAGGTCTTAAGTCACTTTTTGAAGACTACACTCACCTATTGAAAGTGCACTGAGATTATCGTCTTCCAAGAGTATAATCTTAAATATATTCACAAAAATAAAGTCTTGAATCTTGCCTCAAAATTCGGCTTAAAGCATCGGGGGAAATCAAGCAATGCCCTAGGATTCTTCTAAGTATACCATGAATACTTTTTATCTTGCAAGTTATCTTAGAGATTTCACCCTTAGTTTTGATGGGATTATTTTCTTGAATGGTACCCCAATCCATTTAATTCTTATGGGTCCTCTTAAATATGACTAATCGCATACTCAAACATCTACGTATTGGGAACCTCCTTTGTTAGCAAATAGTCTACATACCCTACTTCTATAGTCTATGTGTAGTTATGTTTCTAGGATATGTTTGATGTGAACTATTTATGTGAGTATGTAGCCAGGTTTTCAGGGCCCTTTTCCCCAAATAGTTCCTCTACAACAACTAGCCATGAAGGTAGCATTTTAATTCAAAGTAATTGATTTTCATGACCAATACTTGTTTACTTTAGGAACCATCTAATTCCTAGATCTATCTTAATAAAAAAAATGTCTTGAATAATATAAGGCAATAACTTTGTCTCCCCCTTTAAAATTAAAATATTTAGAATTCTATTCAAAAATGAAATATGTGGATATCTTCATATTCCTCTCATGGTTATAGGATGATGATTCATTGATAAAACTTAAGATCAAATTTTATCCCTTAAATAAAACTATACAAAAATCTTATCAAACTACAAGTTGGTTTTTCTAAGTTTTATTCTAACATCATTTGGTTCATTTGACTTATCTTTTTAATATGCGAGCCAAGGAAGATTACCCATTTATAGGATTTTATCAACATGATCTTTCTTATTTCTCTCTGATAATTTATAGGGATGATGCAATAGACATCATTATTTCAATTGTATTAGGCTATGATTATAGTAGTTCAAGCATGATGACATTACCTATAAATGTGAACCAAAGGCACTGCTTATACCAAATGTTGTGTGTTTTGTTTTTCTATCTTTCTTTAAGTTTCATGTAACTAAAACTTAGGAAGACAAAATAATTAAATTGAAATAAGCCAAGATCGTAAAATCGAGAACCAATTCAAGAACTATCAAAGAATCAACTCAAATTTATAGAAATTACACCATAACTTTTATAAATTAAAATAAGATATTATTACAGATCAAATAATTGCATTTAAAAATAAAATAAAATGATGTATCTAATTGCTTAATTTGTATTTTGAAAAGAGATTCATTTATGTTATCTAGTTAAATTAACTTGGAACTAAATTCAAATAATATTATGTATGGGTGATCCCACAATACTGGTTTACAATTTTTGGCCAAACTAGACATTGAAATATTTTTCTAACTAAATCTTCACTTCCGGGCACCTATAGCAACTAAACCGTGAGGAATTTGAAGATGATGCAAACTAGTGATTTATGAAATTTTGTCTGTAGATTCTAAATATAATTTTTTCAAACAATTTGGAATCAGATTGCATTTTTTTTTTATCTGCTTCGAAAACTAGTTTTTTAAGTAAACACCATTTTTAAGGAGTGACGCTCACCATATACAACATAAATTTTTCTCCATGAAGGATAAAATTCTATTTTTTTTGAATTTAGATTTGTAACTACGATATCTAGTGCTTCCAATTGGTTTCATACAATTTTATTGAATATTTTTTCCTTAATCAAGTTTCGAAGTCAAACCAATTACAATTTAGACATGGGCGAACCATATACAACGTAACTTTTTTTGTATGTATCGAAATTCAAAAAAAAATTATTGGATCAAGGACTTCAATATCTAGTGCACTCATATTTTTCAGAAAAAAAATTGATAATTTGTTATTTTTCCATGTAGAATAGAGAGCTTGATTTTTGGTGAAAAACCTATGTTTAATACAACTAAAAAATACATAATAAAACCAAAACATATTAAAATTATATTTTTTGGATAGCTCATTCAAAGATTGCCATCATCTAGTTGGGTTTGTGAATTCTCCTCCATTTTCATCCTCAACCGAGCTTCGGGGGAAAATTTTGGAGTTTTTGGTGCGAGGAGGGGAGAAGGTGGATTGAGGAACCCCCTTTCCACAACCATTTTCTTTTTTTTTCTAGGAAATGTGGAACCCAACATTTAATGGGTTCACTCGAAGGGGGTTCTAGTGAACCCCCTTTGGGTTCACTTGAACCAAAAGTTTGTTTGAACCCCCAAAAACCAATTTTTTTTGCATGGGGTCATTTTGCAACTTTTCCTTCCTCACTGGAATTGTAAACCACTTTTGTGGGTTTGCCCTTATCCTATTGTATAAGGTACAACAAATAATAACTAACACCTAATATAAAACTAATTTTTTTCTTACACTTAAACAAATTTTTCATATAAAATTTGATGTAGTAACAATGATACTTAAGGATTAGGAAATGGATCTATTAATCTATAATAAAATTTACCATGCATTTTTAGTCCTTTGTTTGTGCTTACTATGAACTAATCATTTATCAAACACATGTGATTTAATTAAGCTAACCTAATTCTCTTCCTAATAAGAGTATGTGGGAAGATCATGAATTGGTTGTTATTTCTCTATAGCTAATTTAAATATGACATGGTTCAATTTCCATATAATTGTGTGAGAAAGAAAGGTTGATTAGATATTGTTAAAATAAGTTAACAATTTATTAGATGAATAATTTTCTTTAAACAAAAAGATTAGTAATTCATACCTCATGCTCACAAATAAAAACACACTGTTGGAATTGATAGTGAACCCATAGCTCCCAAAAATCACCTGCAACCAAAACACCTATCACATATGAGAGATCAAAGCAATGGTTATGCTCATACAACCTTGAGAAGAGAATTGATCCACACAAGCATCTGATATTGAGATTAACTTGTATTATAATTGAATGGAATACCTAGATGATTACAAAGTATAATAATGAATTCTTATAAAAGAAAAAGTGAAAACCTAGATAATGATTTTATTAGATTGTGACAAGTGTCCTAATCCTATGCAATGAGACAACTTGACTTATAAATAGCTCAATCTAATAATAAAAAGCACTCTTAAGTTTAGCTTAAGTAATTAAAGTAATAAGGGACCTAATAATTAATTAATGATTAATTAAACATTAGGTGATTATCCTAATTACTCCAATACCTCCCCTTAAGATCAAATTAGGGAGAAGTTAAAAAATTATGAAGAAATGCAATGAAAGATGCATGGATGGGTTTTGAATACAAGGTCTGATGAGACACCCATATATAAAGAAATGAAATCTCTCATAACCAAAGAAAAGGATAAAACCACATGGGAAGAAACTCCTCTCCAAAAGAGTGAAAATTAAATAGTTGCACTAGTGAAAGAAAGATAGAAGAAGACTCAATGTGACCCCCAAGGATTGTTTCCATCATGTAAGTACAATAGATGTCCCCCAGTAGGATAGAGAAAATGAGGATATGAATCCCCTCATAAAGAAATATCTCCTATTCCAATGATGAATGTGTAAAGACAAAACATGTTCCACTACCTACAAACTATGTTTATCTCCTTAAGAAGAAATAGATCCATTGGTGATTGGAGAAGCCATTCCCAAAAGATGAAAGAATCAGGAATCCAAATCTAAATGATGTGTTCCTCTAACTACTAGAAGCAAGAGTGAAAAAAAATCAAACAAGGGTTCTACATCTTTTTAAGAAAGTTGTTATATCATAGGAGTGTGTTGGATAGAGTGTCCTCAAAATAATTATCATTCCTATTCAAAACATACTTCTTCCAAGTTTATTCAGTAGATGGAATGCCACATGGATAACTATGTCCATGACTCCCAACCTTCATCTTCATCCCATTCTGGAAAACATGTTAATGTTGTGGTCAATTGACTCCTTTGTCGTGTTGAACTGTCACCCCTTTTATGTGGGTTAGAAATCCTTATGTTGTAGGTTGATAAGTCTTTGAGCTACAATGGTTAGTCTTTATTTCTAATGGCACATTCATAGTTAATCACTATAATTAATCAAAAAATTATACTAGACTTATAGACATCTAAAATCCATGAATACATTCATTAATACCACATAGATAGTCTTTAAATGCTTGAAGGCATATAAAAGGTCTCGGTAATGTCTTATAAAGCTTAGTAGAAATAAGATAGAAATCATGAAATTGCAACAGGAACTAGTCAATTCTATGGCTCATCAAACCTAGTCATTGGATTAGATCTGTATCACTATCTTGAAAGTATTTTTTACACTTACATTATCTGCACTTGACATTCAAACAAAAATTAAACTATACATTACGTAAAATATCAAGCTTTCATGAAAATCATAAACAAGAGACTATTGTTGAGCCAAGTCCATTTCCTACATAGCTTATTTCCTATATTTTATCCATTTGTTATCCAACTAATCTAGGCCTTAATGAAAATATCTCTCCTACAATAGGCCCCCTATCTAAAATTGAGCTTATCTTTTGGAAAGAGATATGATGGTTGTTGACTTATTTTTGTCAGTTGGTATTTTTCTTGTTATTTTTCTTTTTTCCTCATTCTTACACTTGCTCAAAACCACCTTGATCTTTCAATATCTTAGTGTGTCTAGAAAAGCTTGTAATGGGGCATGGTTATTTCTTTTTGTATGATGTGTTTTTGGTATGTTCTTATAATATGACCATAGCGAATACTTACCTTGTGTGTGATTGAGGTAGCTTCTGGCATAAACAAAAATCCTTTGCATACTAGGTTATTCGTACCTTTTTTGCACTAGGATTATTATACTTTATGTCTTATTTCCTCACATATTTAAACAAGGTTTCTATATGTTGGTATGAATAATTTAAAAACCCCTTTTGTTTGTAGATTCAAGGTTCATGCAAGGGATACAATGCCACTTTGGTTCCTCATATCTTGGTGTGTAAGATCCACTTGTTATATCAAAATAGGGATTTATCTTTATATTCTTTATAACATAACCAAAGCACAAAGTATCTTTCTATTTGTGTGTCCATCCATCTTGCACATTTGCATCCATATTATTTCTTATTTATAGGCTTCATCTAGTATTTTATCAATGGTCTAATTATCATCATTACATTTAGTTGCATTTACACATCTCCTTCACACAAAGAATATAAGTCATAACATATATTGATGTAGGAGCATCCAGCAATGTAGGGCAATCTTGCATCACCCAAAAAAAAAATTATTTATTTTCTTTAGTTGTTTTGAGTCCCATGATGGCACTTAAGGGGTATAAGATTGTTAGGCGTCAAAAATAGTGAAAAATGGGCGCTTACCATTTTTAGTAAGTAGGCCTAAATGGGCTCGTATGGACATGAAAATTTACCCCAAGGAGTAGAGATGAAAAACATTTTTGGTCGCAAAAGAATCACCTCAATACCCTACACGATTTGGGAGAAATTAAAGTCTATGTCCCGAGAAATTTCTCCAATGCAGCTTCAAATTCAGATATAAAACTTTGGAGGCCTTGAAATAGGTCAAAAAGTGGTTGAACCAACCTATGGTAGTTCGCATGTTGTAGAATTCGTCGAGAGCTTTCCGACGATATGCAATAATAGCAAATCGGACACCCGAATCAAAAGTTATGGCCCCACAAAGTTGGTCCTCTAAAAAGTGAATTTCATAAAAATTTCTTCCTAGGCCAGAAATCAAACGGCAAGACTTTTGGTGCCAAAACAAAAAGGGGAAATTTGAACTTTCTAGAACATTCTAGGGCAGTTATTGAGGAAAATAAAAAGGGTTAAGTGGGGATTGTAGAAGGTGGCCCTAATAGTGCAGATTATGGCTCTGAATAGTAGACTTTCTTTTCAGAGTTGATTTTGTGGTAATAAATCAAGCCCATGAGGTTGTAGCATGTAAGCTTTGAATCTGTAATTTCATTTTCTGAAAATAATTGAAAGTAAGTCATTTTTCTGTCTCACATCTTTTGTGCTGGTATCTGTTGTTGTGATTTTTGTGGGGTTGGGGCAGTGTGGCCCTCATCATATATAGCATCATATCATCATCATCCTCATTAAAACACATGAAAAAAAAATCAAGTCATATCCATAACATGTGCATCATAATTATAACATCATCACATCATAATCATATCAAATCTATCATAAATATCCATCACAAATATATGCCATTGTAGCATCATAAAATAAACATGCATGCATCATAAAACATCATCATATAACATAAAATGAATATTGCCAAAATATTATCTCATCTCATAAATGTGTTAAAATATATGTGTCATAGTACATCAAGATAATATTTATACATGGTCTACATGAGCCATAGAGATACATATACATAACCCACAAGAATAAATGATACATAGTCTACACAAAAATACGATACATGCTTGTTTCCACTATGATGAGTTATCTCCCTCAAAATGAGCAAGTGAGGATGGTTGAGATGTTGCAAGTGGTTGTGATGGACCCATTGACCCTGTTGGTGGTTGTACTAATGGTGGCCACAAAATCCCCTAGTTGACTAATCTATGTGACCTAAACCTCCCCAACTAGATACAAAATTGGTTTTCTAGAACTCCACAGAAACCTCTCTCTCATACAGTGATCTATAATATAAGGCCTCTTGTATCGATCACATGATCTTATCATGGTTGACCCCATAGAACCTTGAGTTATCTCTTTGATCCTCTATAGGGTTGCAATTTTCCTTTATTTTTGAACCACCTTAGCATCCCTTTATAGCCTCAAGGTATCCATTTCTATTGTCATCTAGGCTAGCTAGACCTATAGTTTGTCCCTCTTAGTGGTTCGTTGGGAAAGTTGTACCTGTATGTTGTCCCACTCTACCCGAGCTTGATCTTTTTCCCTGAAAACCTCATATCTCCATCTTTGAGCCTAATCTCACTTTGATAAGTTTGTATCTAGTCATGCATGTGCATCATCATCATCTCTGCCTACCACAACTACCTCTAGTTGTCCCCATCCTCCCTCTCCTTTTACTGGATCATCTTCTACCCATTTCTCACCTCCACCATCTCCACATCCACCTCCCCTGTCTCCTTCTCCCCTATCTCCCTTGTCTCATCTATCTCCTCCATATCCT
Source organism: Sequoia sempervirens (assembly GCA_007258455.2). Lineage (NCBI taxonomy): Eukaryota > Viridiplantae > Streptophyta > Pinopsida > Cupressales > Cupressaceae > Sequoia > Sequoia sempervirens. The sequence continues at coordinate 204,790 of VDFB02291185.1, read as the reverse complement.
CCATCACCTCCACCCACTACCTCAACTCTCCTTCGTTGCACCCTCTATCTCTTATCTACTCCTCCTCACTACTGCCTAACCCCTCCTCCTCCTGGCCTTGTCAACCTCCTCGCCTTGTGTCTTGCCCACTAATTATCATAATATATTATAGTCCATACATTATCCATATTTTCCCATATGTATTGGGTTACTAGTGTCAATGCCTCAAAATCCATAATAGTTGTGCTTGGGGATATCATTGGCCCCTAATCTACAATCTTTTGTTGGGTCCTCACAAAAATTTCCTCCCTAATAGGTTGAACTTGAGTCTACCAAAAATACCTTCATACACTCTCTTTCATGTACCTCTCGATGATATGTTTCATCCTCCCAATCAAATACCTAGGTTACTAACAATAGGGTAGTTGCTTGTCATTGTCTGCCTAGATCTCATAGTCCCTCTATGGCCTCCATGTAATTATGTCCAAATCATCTAATGCCTAACTCTAGTAGAGAATGTCTCCTAGTCATTTGTGTGTAACCATACCAAAATATATATACACATGCATAGGGGAATCCTACCCTTGAAACCCTACAATTCATTGGTTGAGTCACTACTATGTGCTCTCATGCCCATATATATAGCAATATCACCCTGTATGATAAGCTAGCAGGTCATATTAGTATAATGCATGATACATGTCATGATACAGGTGGGTGATTACACATGGTCCCCATATAAATATTGTATCTTCCTCCAACATCCTCTTCAATACCCTACCAAAACCTCATTGACCATCCTTTGTAGTAACACTGGTAGTCTATCAAACCTCCCCATAGTTTCCCTCAAATCCATCTCTCCATCCTCAATCTTGATGTCATCTATCAATAATATCCTACTCAAGGAACTCTCTCTTGATTTAATGTTATATATCACTCTTTCTCCAAAGATGGGAATTTGTAGATCCTCCAGATGTCCTCTAGTGTAATCATAATCTCTCCAATCAACAAGATAAAGACACTATGCTCCTTGTGCCATCACTCTATTAATGCAATAATCATGGCTAAATTATCCCTAACCTTGGGCATATGTGTAATGTATTATAGGCCCACTGCACCTAGAAACACATCCTCCTCCTCATTCAATTGGTCCCTCAACATCATGGTCATCAAGCATCGCTCCCATAACATCAACCAATCTAACTTCTCTTGTAGTCATCAAATACATAACATTATTCTTAACACAAATTATCCTACTTTTTTTCTTTGCATCAAATGAGCCACAATATCCCTCATTTACATAATTTTAATCACATTTCCTATCATTCATGCAATTTTATCAATTTCATTGCACTGCCTATCATTTATGCATTTTTATATCAAATACGTAGAATTTTTTATCATTTGCACAATTTTATCAATTGTGCATCATTTCCTATCATTAGTGTTTCAAAATCATCATTTGTACAATTATATCAATTATACAATATTTCCTATCAAACACACAATATCACATCATTTGTGCAACATCACCTATTGTATGTGCAATATCACATCATGTATGTGCATCATTGCTTATCATTTGAGCCTTTTAACCTAAAGTCACACTTTTTTATCTATACCTATTTCTACCCCTCATTAATGCACCTAGAACTAACCCTAGGTACCAAAAGATTAGGCACTTACCATTGCACCTAACCCAGCTCACCAATTGAAGACTCGCAAACACTCCACTCGATGAATTATTGAATGTTTTCCATCCCATTGACTGCTTCACTTTGGATGCTCTAAAGGATTTGAATTTCTTTGGGTGAGAGTGCAAATAAGGAAAAATGTCCCTTCCCATGCTTACAAATAGTCCCTAAAACCTTAATCTTCCCTCTAGCCTTAGCTCTACTCCATGATCTTTCATCCCATTATCCTTTTTTCCTGTTTTATATCACCTAGCTTTGTTTCCTCACTAGGCCTAACCTACCTTTCCTGTCGTGAGCTTGAAAAAAATATAAAAATTCCAACTGACCTCTCGAGGGGGCATCCATCTTTCATCCCTCGATCAATTGGGGAACACTAGGGCATGTCCCAACAAAATTTTCATACAAGTATTATTTCTTTGAAACAACACCATAAAACACATTGTCTCAAAAAGGGGAAAATATAGACACCTAAAAGTGACTCGTATTTACATCTTTCCATTTTATCATTTTCTCATCAATTCTTCTATCTATAATAATTAAATATTTTTTATTTATTTAGTTGAACTAATATTTCCTCTTTTCATTTAATTATTTAATTATTCAATATTTTTTACATCTTAATACTAATTAGATCATTTTTAATTATTTAATTAGCTAATACTCCTCTTAAAAATTAAATAAATTAATAATTTATTTAAATTTAAATTAAATATTTCCCTCTAAAATAAATAAAATTAATATTTTATTTATTTCTCCAACTATTCATTATGAACTAAATAAATTCATTTAATTCTTTCAACCTTTTAATCCAAACCAATCTAATTTTAGCTCATACCCTATCTCAGTTTTTCTTAGCCATTGATTATTTTAATTAATCTCCATCGTTGATCAAATATCAAGTAAAACATATAAATAAAACCCTTCATTCACACATTATTCACTAGTTAGCTATCATTATCATTATAGAGCAACACTATCTTGAGCTACTATTTATATCATTATCTATCTATTATATTTGAGCAATATCATTATCTTGGCTATCATACTATCAAGTTTTACTATCATAGTTATGCTATTTTGAAGAGAAACTCACATATCAAGCATTCAATCTACTATCAAAAAATAATTGAGCAAATCAAGGTCTTTTTTGTAGTATAATTGTTTATTATTTCATTTTGTGCATAGATCTTGAGCTTTATTGAGTTATTGTTGAGTGTGAATTTGGTACTTTCATTGTATTATTCCTATCTTACATCATTCACGTTTTCATTCAAGATCCACAATGATAACCAGCTAATTAAAAATAATAAGTTCATAAATTTAATACTATAGATGCTTAGTATTATCCTCTAAAATTTTGATCAATTATAGACATCAAATTGAGAAGAGGATTATATCAAAAAATAATCTAAATTTTACAAATAATGAACGATGGAGAGAATCAAGAATACACATAATTAATGCCAAATAATACACTTAACCAGAATGCACCTATATAGATTTGGCCTAAGGCCCAAATACTATAAATAATCCAAAAATTAGAAAAAAGAAATTTTGCTTGAGAGAAACACACATTTATAACTATTAATGAGGTTGAGGTTTATTTTGGTTCTCACAAATAGATGCACCACATGAGACACACAATAATGGAAGGTTCTATAGGCCAATGAATGACCTATAAACAAATCTTTATATTTAGGATTGACTCCTTTTCTATTTTAAGCTAAGTTTAATTAAAAAAGAAAAAGAAAAGAGGTCATAAGACAAGATTATGAATCCATCCAAAAATAGATCAGAGCTTGGTAGCAAACCATGCAATAATTAACAAGATAACTTCATATAACATATCCTTTCAAATTAGGCAATCTAAACCACACACAACTATAAGTTAGGACTCCTAGAGTAATAGGATCATACATTGCATAATTTGAAGAACCAAGTCATATATACATACATGTGAAGGATTAGCTACAAACACACATACATTGAGGCTCCCCTAGAACTAGACAATAAAAGGATAGAGAAGAGAATTTACACACATCTATGCATTAGGCAATTTAAACCATACACAACTACAAGTCAAGACTGCTAGAGTAATAGGATCATGCATTTCATAATTGGAAGAAACAAGTCATAGATACATACATGTGAAGGATTAGCTATAAAAAAACATGCACAAAGGCTTCCCTAGAACTAGATAGTAAAATGATAAATACAAGAACAACCCAAGCATGAACAATAAAATAGTTGTGTTAATATTTGAATCTAGTTTATAATTGAACTCCCTTAGGTGTATTTATAAAAGATGAGAGGAAATAAGTATGAAAGAGAGGAAGAAAAGAGGAGGAAAGAGGAATTATAGTCTAATTTTGTGAAATTAATGCTCTTAACTTGTTTTACACTTAATCAAAGAAATATAATTATTTATACATTAACTCAACATCACAATATAAAAGGTTAAAATCATTCCTTCTATAAATTTTTACTAAATAAACATCCCTCCCTTAATAATTTGACACTTATTATTTACTCACATTCATGAATCATTAATTATGTCAAGAGGGCATTCTACAGCGGCACCAACTTATCTATATACATAAAAACTGTGCTTAATTCAATTTGACATCTTAATGGAATTCAAAGATATTGGTTTTACAATTCATGAAATAGCTAGAGTTATGTAGCTAACGAGAGTGGAAAACTAAGAAGTTTGAATGCTCTGACATTACATAATTTTGTTTTGCCACTACAAATGATGAAATGAAGAAGAGTAAAGAGATGTTGATGCACAATTAATATTAGGGATTTTATGTTATAACTTCTTCAAAACATTAATAAATTCTATCATTGTGAGCAAGATTCGCTCCAAAGTAAGTAACCTTCATTAAGATTGACAAACGACTACTTTAACTAAAATATTGGAAAAGTAGTCAATTGCTCCTCTATCATAGCATCACACAAATTCAAACGAGGGAGAAGTTGTGTCGCTTATGTACCTCAAATAACAAAATTATCTTTGCTTTTCCCTTCCACATGGCTTGCACCCATTGTCAATGGCTGACAACCAAGGGCTCAAGGGGCTCAATATTTAGCTATCATGGATTCCAAATTTTATTTATCATTGAAGGTTAAATTAGAAAATTAGATTTCTATGTAAATAGTAGTTGATTTAGTTGATTATGGCTCTAAATGTTACCATAAATTGATAAAATTTTATATAATTTTTTGTTGTTTTCTAGATGACTATGCTCATTATTAATGGTTCTTATGCTTCTCATTTGAACCTTGGAGGAGAAATATCACCAACGATTGGATATCTTAAGAGTTTACAATCAATGTCTGTGAACACTTCTTAGATGGGTTTTATATATCTTGTGAGAATATATAATACTGAGCTAGGTGTTTGACTTTGGATTATGTTTCGAAATGATTTTTTGAATGTCATTGCTATTTAACCCATTTCAATAATATATGAACCAAACATAATAGATGGGAATAGTAAGTAGAAGGGAAGTTAAAAAAATTAATTGAGATTATTGCTAGTAGCAAAATCAGACCTAGAAAATGAAAGGAGGAAGTTGAGGAGAGCCATTGAGATTAAGAAAAGATTATTGGAAGACAAGAAGTGGCTAAGTGAGGTAACCTACTTCCTTTTATTGTTAGTTACTAAGCTTTTAAATAGTATGTGAGTGCTTGGTCAAGCTTAAATAATGTCATGTATGTTATTTTATTTATTTCATGTATTGAAGAACCAACAAATATGTATGAATTAAGGAGAATAATATAGAATTGTTTGCTTGACATTGTGTGCTCGTACTTTGAATACCCCGAGTTTAGAGAGCGTAATGGAGTATTGTGATTTTCTTAGGAAAAAAAATGAAATGTATGTGTCCCTTTCTTGATGTGATTTTTTAATGATGATCATATTAATTTAATGCTCATTAGTTTTGTCTACTAGCAACTTATTAATATTGTTAAAAGGGGAATAAATAGATTGTCTTATAAAGGTTAATAAGTATATGTTAAGTATAATTGGTATAAATTTTAAATTGAAAAGAAAAGATTAGAAATGTTTTAATTTTTTAACAAGGTTGTCATGTTTGCATATGTAAAGGTGAATTTTTTTTATCCATATCAATTCTCATTTAGTTTTGGGTCTATTTTTATAGAGTATTTTAGTATAAGTACATATTGACAAGTGAAAAACTCTTGTTGTAAGTTTGGCCCATCACTCAATGCTTATCTACATATATTTCACATTCATTAACACCCATCTAAAGCCTATAGTCAATTTCATATGTAGACTACTTTTATGATGATAAGTTGTTAACAAAGTTTTATCCACACACTCTTAAAGATCAAGCTATTGAGTGGTTCATTTCACTTCCTTGAAGATCTATAGATTTATTTGATGGTCTCAATAAAGTGTTATTTAAACAATTTAAATTTTATATGTACCATAGAGTAACTATTATCAATTCATATGAGTGTGCCTAAGGATCAAATGGACACATTAATTATTATAGACACCTAAAATATGACCTTATCCAACCACACCTAATTTTAGCCTATATTAGGCTATTAATTAAATAAATAATATTTAATTATTTAATTAATTTATCACATCACCTTTATCCCATCTTCTCCTAGCCAATTAATTAAATAAATATTTAATTTATCCATTACCCTTATCCCCAAATCCTCCAACTAAATTAATTAATTAATTAAATTAGGCCTAATTAATCCCCATTACTTTTTCCTCTAATATTTAATTCCACTTTATCCCTCAACCCTTATCCATTTAATCCTAGCCATTTATTCCATTCACATGGATCATAATCTAAAATCACCATTTTGTGACAAGTGTCCCTTTCACATGTCTAACTAAGACCTTGTCTAGATTCATTGAATCTAGACACTTGCCAAAAGTCAATTTTTCATCTCATCTACTCATCTCATCTAAACCTCTTATCCTAGACATCCACATAAGGATGTTGCCCTAATCCTAATCTTAAACCTATCCCTTATCCCTCATGTGACACTTGTCACATGACTACACCCTTTGATCCAAACCAGGTAATCCTCAACCAATCCTAGCCATCCATCACCCAATGCATCTTGTCCCTTGATTTCTCTCATGTAAATTCTGAGTTAGAGGCCTTCCATCCTATTTTTATAATCTTCTCTCATGCTATTGTTATGTTGTCCAAATTTCTATTGAATCATCTTGACCATACCATCGTGTTGTTGGTTTGATAAGAAACCACATTCTATCTATTAAGAGCACATCAATAGTCTTTGGGTGCATTCCTATTCTAGCTCAATCATGGAGTTTGAAGGTGATTTGGGGTAAAGATTTATGTGTTTATTCCTCTTGTTTATTTCATCTCATTTCATTTTATTATCCCCAATTACGCAAACATTCTCTCTTGAATGATTTATAACAATCATTAATTTTGTTTGTAGCTTATATCAAGTGTAGATGAGATTTGAAATTACTTGTAGTTTTTTTGTAAGGATCTATTTTACCTAACTTATCTATCATGGAAAAGATATGTTGCAAGTTTGATGGGGACGAAAATAACAAAAGAGGTATGGCAAGAGATTCCAAAAAAATTGGTGTTGATGAGTGTAGAAAAAATATATAGTAGACCTTTTTCAAGAATGAGGTTGGTCTATAAGAGGTGGAAGAAGATTCTTTCTTCACGTGATTCTCTCAAAACTATATTTTAGATTGTTATTCTCTCCATTTGGGTTTGAGGGGATACAGTCATGGATCATCGAAGGTGATGCAAATTTTTATAGGGTTCCTTCGCTAAAATTTATAAAGTATTGTAGGTGCATACAAGTTGTTTGCAATGATATTTATTGCTGCTCCAAATGGGTAAGAGATGGTCCAAGACAATTTTTACATATATAATAAATCTAATGCAAGTAAATTGCAACTTGTCTATAAAAGTTCCTTGTCCTTCACAAATCACAAGCACTTTAGGTACATATTTCATAGCAATATCTTTTGTACCTTCCATCAATCAACATATAATCTTACTTGGACAATACTATTAGCATACAAATAGTCTAAGTGTTATTGAGATTTATAACTCAAAATCTAATATATGGAATCAACTATTCGTTGAAAATTCCTATTTTCCTTTAGGAAGAGGTTTTTACTCTCAAGGATGATTTTATTGGCTAAAAATTTATAGCAACAATGGTGAGATTATTGAATTTAATTGTGTTGAAAAGAGTTGGATGATAATTCCATTCCCAACATATCCTATTGCAAAGTACCCTTCAATTTTTGCTTTCCCCTCCAAAGAAGTACAAAAAAAGGTTTATGAAAAACATTATGATGTTATGATTCACTAGAAGATTTTTTCTCTGTCTTGGGAATTAGTTGGATATGATGGTTATACAGTGTTGGTTGACAAAAAATATCATCAAATGTAGAAGTTAGAAAAAGTGGATAAAGAAGGTGAAGAAATAAATATGGTCTCATTTACACATCAATTTACCTCCAAATATTTATGATATAGCGGTTAATAACAATGAATGCATATTAGTTGTGGGAGAAAAGTATCATTATACAATGATGAAGGAAGAACAATCTAAATAATTGAATTGATAGAGTTTGGCCCACAACTTATTATCCAAACCAAGAAATATGGAAATTATATACCATTGTTTAGTATACCTATAAATTGCACCAATGTATGGTGGCTATAATGTTATTTTATAAAACTTTATGTTTTGGGGTTTTAAATTTGAATTGTATTTTAATGGACTTATTATAATTTTAAACCTATTTTTGGTTTTGTATTTTATTAAATTATTTTAGCTTTAATTTTAAACTTTCTATAGAAATATTTTCTAAATATTTATTAATAATAATATTTATTGAGTAAGATGAGTTTAAGTTTTGGGTAAATTTTGTATTTAATTTATTTTTCTATATATAAAATTGACCATAACTTATGACAATAACAAATTGTGTTATTTCTTGAAAAATTGGTAATGGAGATTAAACAAACTTAAACTTAAATTAATCTAGCTATGAACTTAAATAAAAAATCTTAAGTTATACCTAACTTGAAACTTGATCATCATTATTAAACAAAAGAGATTGGATTTTATTAAATAATGATATTTTAGGGAGACCAACACATGAAAGAGGAGATTTTGGATATGCCACTAAAAATTGGTTAAAAATATAATTTATTTAATTTATTTCATATTTTTATTAATACTAGCACTTGCACATCAACGAGGTGCAATGGTTACGTTGATAGCAGGATATACTCTGGCAATATATTGAAGGGCAAGGGAAAAAATCGCAAGAAAATGTAAATTGCTTTTCTTAAGACTAACTATTTATAGGAAAAGTCAATTGATGATGAGATGCGATAAGATTTGAATATGAACAAATCAAACTTTATTTAAATCGGTATGCTATGCTAAATGGTTTCACAACATAATATTTTTTGTACAATGAAAGAAGACTTTTAACTTAAAAGGTCGATTGGATTAAGTACAATTGTTGTTGGTTAATGATATACCTTGTGATTGAATGTAACATAATGGAAAACTACATGTTGCGGGAAAATATTTTTTATAATACAAAAACTATTTTATGACACATGAAAATCACTAACTCAAGAGATTGGTTATGTATAATACTATTTATGGTTGCAGCTCGCCAAATTTGAGCAAGAGATATTACCAGCGAGGAAGATTTTGGAGGAACAGATACTAGCAATAGCGTGGGAGGCAGGAAGGAACACAAAAAAATAAACCGCCAGGGAAATAAATGATGGGAGATGATGAACAACTAAGATTCGTTCAATAGTCTTGCATTGATATGGATGTCGGATAGCCGAGGGAAGGTTTATATACCTTAAATTATTTGACTTTGGATCTTCGTTTCAGAAGGGCTTAGGCACCACCATTCAAATCCATGGCTAAAAGCACAATGATCGTGGTAACTGTATTGATATAAATTCTAAATATTATAATAAGCTGGGACCACTCGAATTTGCTGACAATACCAACTTTTGCTACAAAAATAGGAATCTACTATAGCTTTCAAATGCCCCAATTCATGCGCAATAATAGAATGACTGTGCAATATATAATGCAAATTATAAAGTAAATGATTTTTGACACTACAACTACACATACACATACTGCATTTTTGTCTTTGTGTCTTCAAATTGTTTGAAAACAATAGAAGACTTAGGGTCAAGGAAGTTTCACATTTCAACATTCACATGACAATAAAATCCCCAAGGTAAGCACCACCAAGTTTAGAATGTGGGTACTAATATGAGTGCATAGATTCAAAGTTGTGCAACAACAAAAGATATAATCATGTTAGGGTGGACAAAATCATGCTAGAGCATGACGAAAACGTGTGCAGATATGTCAATAGATATGATACATATTAAAGATTGATTAGTAATAGCCTCCAACCTAGACATGATACCAAAATTCTAGATCCAATTTTAAATCACTTCTACACAATCAAATCACCAATACTAACAACACTTGAAACATCATCAAAATTCCAAACACATTTTAACTTCTCAATTTATATTTTTTCAATCTAAAATCTTTATTTTGTTATTTGATTATTTTTACAACCTTAAACCTAAACTATTATTTTTATGATGCATTTTCTTTCCTACAAATAAGAAAATAAACACACCCTGCATATAGTGATCTAGGTCTAAGGTATAATAACATTTCCCTTCATTTTTTAAGGTACAAGTAGACAAAACGCCCAAGAAATGGGTGCATAAAAGACTACTCAATTTCCAGCAAGACATCCCTTTAGATTTTATGGTACAATAATGGGAGCAGGTGGAACAAATCTTGGAGAACACAAATAGTCCCATCCATCTCCTTTTCTAAATAAGTGCTTTGGAGTCCATGTCCTTCCACCACTTTCCCTTTGTCTTTTAGTATTTCATTGTTCTTCTTCCACTCTTATTTTGGCTTCTGCAACGCCACTCCAATCTTCTTTCAAAATCCCCTTGCTCACCTCCGACCAAACCAAAGTTGATTTTGTTGGGGCAATTCCCTATCATAATCCATCCACATGTTAGCCTTTGGTTTATATATATCAAAGCATATAATGGGAGCGATTATATGTATTTCTGAGATGTAATACTAAATTTGTTAAACGTAAAATGATTGTAACAATCACACATAAATTTGTAATATTGTTGGACTAAAATAAAATTTTATTGAAATAAAATAACAAACTGTTAAAGACAAGAATGTACCATTTCTTACTATTACAAGACAATCCATTAGGCAGCCACTTGAATAAGTAAGTAAATTTGTTTCAACCTATACTAAGTTGATAAAAAGGAATGCTCTCTCATTAGGTTGTCTAAAATAGAGTGAAAGCCCTGTTCTATAATATGAATTTAGGGGAGTTGGATCATTAATTGAATGTTGTGATGGTATATCAAATGTGGGTGACAGTAATTCAGTACCCTAGTTGATAGTTATATGCCTCCTCTTGTGTTGAATTCACTTGTAATCATGTGTTGTGCCTATTGTTTTGGAATAGAGAATGAAGTTCAATTCAAACAAAGTGGCTTTTTCTAATACTTTGGATCAGGGTATGAAGATCCTTAACTATTTACAATTTGGTTTTGGTTTAGACAGTTGCAAACTCTTCTAGTCTGCCAGCATCTTTTGAATTTTATCAGATTTGTTGTCATGAGTAAGCCTTGGGTATTTCCTAGCAAATGCCATCAGTTGGTGTTAAACATGAATACCCACATAAATCTTGGAAAACAAACTAATCAAAGGAGAATCTAACAGTTGCAGTTCAGCTATCTATGGTGGTTCTTATTCAACCTTAGAAAAGGATGATGATGTTTTTTGCAATATCTAAAAGACAAGGCCAACAACCTTATGATTTTGAATATACCAACTGTTAGGAAGTGATCCATACTCACTTTTATTTGGAATAGAATAGCTATAAGAAAGGATTGAACATGCCAGCGGAATTTTTTTCCCTTTCTTGGTTTGTTTTGAAACATTACCTTTAATGATCTTACCACTCTTGTGGCAGTATTCTTTAAAGTGGAGCAGTGTAACAAAGAATAAGAGGCTTCGGATGTGGATAATTGAGTTCCAACAATTCTCAAGTAGATTGTTTGTCTACATTTTTGACCTTGGAGTTTTTGAGTTTTGAACATTTGGGATTGCATTTGAATAGACAGTTCTTCTGTTGCAGGTTCTTATCTTCCTGCTATTGTGGTTTTAGCATATTGTGGTAGGAATTTTGATCATGGATTCATTTTCTACCAATTAGGGATTCATAATTCAAGACAATAAACATAGGTAATTACCTCACTTTCTTCAAATTCCATTGTATTGTTACAATTAACAATACTATATTTTCTTTAACTTCAATTCAACTGAATTTATTTAATTTCAATCTTGAAATGCTGAGGACTTCCAAGGAATCATACGAGAACCTATGTATCATGTCCCTATCCTGATTCTCGGCACAACATTATTTTGGAAGGACTCACCAATAAGAAAAGTCTCTTTGACAGTGATATGTGGAGGGTAGGATGTTGTTCTTACCTTACTGAAGATTGTTGAACTTTACTTATGCCACTCACAATAGAGTGGATTAAAGATGCAACAATCTCAAAGACAAATGGAGATTACTGCATACTAAATATTATGTATACCATATGTGTAATCAAATTCATTGAACTGATAATATATCTCAGAATTATGGAATACTGCATTTACACTTTCAAGGCTGCTATGTTTTGGTGCAAATCTATTCCAAAGGCACCATATGTCTAGAAACCTTGGAATCTTTATGCTATGCAAGCATGCTTAAAGCACTTGATCAATGCAAGCGGGTTCCTTACTAAGGATCCATGTTCATGGACATTGGCAAGGCATGTTTTATCTCAACCTTTGATATGGTTTGAAACCTGAGGGAAGGGAAAGTAAATGCTTTGGATAGAGTTTCTTTTATCACAATGATTAGATTATAACTAGAGATGAAGACAATAATCTGAGGTGAAAAGCTATTGAAATAACTCGCCAAACACAAATATAAAGAAACCTCCTAGTAGAGCAAATAGAGGTTATCATAAGATCATGGTTAAAAAGTTGGTGGTAGGGCTAGAGAACACTACTGAAATTTGAAACATTACCTCCTCGTTATGAATGATGGGAGTTTTCAAATTTGAAATGACTTCCTTTGCATTGTATATTATGCTTATCTCTCCCATGCTAATGTCTTTCAGTGTGACAATTCTGCAATAAATATCATTATTATACATACAATGCTTCATTATAGAAATATTCATTCCATAGTTCATATTTTGCTAAGTAAATATAGACTTACCCATCCCAATCTCCATGGAGCTCATAGAGCACATCTTGAGGAGGGAAGCATCAGTCGATACTACCACAGATTTCAGTGTTGGGTCCCTTGAGACCAAAGAAGGATTTTCCTTTGTAAGATAAGTTTGCCTTCAATCCAGTTTTCCTGCACTGGATTTCTACATTACCAATCCATTCAATTGTTGGGAAGGGAAATAAAGTTGTGCGTAGCTGAGGAAAACTCATCTCATAGGATTCACCCAATTCCAACAGCTTCAATTTTTTTTCCCATGGATTTTGACTTCAATCGATCTTCTTGTATCCATTAATAAAATTTGAAATAACTATAGAACATAAATTTTAATCTGACCTGCATAGTCTATTTCAGACAATTGATGTATCTCTACTCTTTTCATCCAAGCATATTTATTGATAGTCTATTTCACTGAAGAAACTAAAAATTCTAGCAAAAGACAGTCACAAAGTCATACCTGTTCAAGAAGCACATTAAGGTTTCCAGAGGAGACATGGTGAGTTTCCCCAAGGATGGGATCATATGGAGCTTTCCCAAAGATTGGAGGTCTGGTAGTAGAGACACTCCATGCAACCAAAAAATTGAACCTTTCCACAGCAGTTTCCCCTTGTGCACACTTTCTTAGTAAGTCTTGGGAATAGCAGTACAGAGTCTCCCCCAAAAAGTTGGAGCTATGATTTGGGTAGATTGAACTGTGGGGACAGTTGCAATACCCATCACAATATTCAAAGACAATACATTTACCTGATGGGTTTGAAGTATTCATACACAATAAGTACACAATACTTGGAACTTGGTTAGATCAAAGCCTGGTCTGATACATTTGAATAGATTTAAAATTTTGGTCACAATGTTTTTTTGCCCCTACCCTTCCGACCCATATCTTAATCCACCAAGGGACAATGGAGTTGTGAGTACTGCATTAACAATTAACACCAGTTGAGGGCTCTGTAGAACTATCAATTCTTGTTACCATCTGTTCAAAATGTGAATACAAGAATAGTTGTTTCTTCTTTTTGTTCTGGCAAGGAATGTTTCAGAGAATTAGTCCTCCCACACTTTAGAATATTGTCAAGGGTTGTAGTTGCAACTACCTTCATTGAAATGCATGCAGAATGCGGAAGCATAGACAAGGCGTGTGAACTGTTTGACAGAATGTCAGCCTCTTTAAAATTCATCTTTGTAACTCTAGACTCGAATAACTATTACAAATATATACTCATTGTATATATATCCACATTCGCAGTCCCTTATATTTTCCCCTTTCTCTCCACTTTAATCTTTCACCCGTTCCCTCTCCTCACCCTTCTCATTCCGCAAATGACAAAAACTTCATCAGCGATTCAACAGTCATTATTTCCCGACACAAAAGAAAAGCCAGTAGCCTCAACCACCTTCCATCACCATGGCAGACTACTAACTTAAAATAACATACACCCACTGTATAAATCCACTCCCCCAATTCTCCATCCGCTCTTATATATCCCCATTTCTCCTCAGCCTTTTCATCTTCACGCCTTCACTCTTCATTCCCCCTTTGCTCTTCATTTCCCCTTAACTCTTCAAACCAGACAGATCGAAGGTTCGAATCCCACTGCATCAAAACATCATCAATAGTACAGAAAGTCCCCAAATCCACAAACCAAATCTTTAGTACATTCCACAAATCTAGAAAGCTCTGAAGTTTTGATTCCCATTCCACCAAATCCACACAAGAAGAATCTTTGTGTGTCTTACTTTTTCGAGCTCACGGGTGATCCAGCGCATCCAAGGTTTGAATCACAGCCACGCAGCGACCATGGCGACCAACTTCGGGTGCAGCGCAATGGAGATGGCCTCTCTTTGGCAGTTGCTGGGCTCTAGCGCCAACGCCTGTGTGTTTCTGTGCACAGGGAACATGTGCGTTTTCTCAGGGTGGGATTTCCGACCCATAATAGCCTATCGGCTAAAAATAATTTTCCATATTTTAAAGTTTATAATTTATAGTGGTTAATAATTATTATATTGGAATAATAGGGAGCTTGCAATGTCGGAGCAGATCAGAGAGCAAGGTGCAAACCCAACGAAAGATTGGAGGGAGAGGCAAGCAGATGAGAAAAAATGTGAATCGTAGAAGGTATGGGAGTTTGTCTCTGTCATTGATGTCATCGAAGAGGTGGCAGAGGACACTGAAATCCTTCTCGACTCAGCCATTATATGTTGTCTGATCAGACCGCATCTTAGAAGAGACCAAATCCTCCAATAGATGACCTCCAATCGAAAGGATCAACATGATGTAAATTTTTTACCAAATTACTTCTTCTTTACGACATTCCTATTAGAAGAGGATGGAGAGGAGGTTCTACAAGGTGGCCTATGGATGATCGACAACTTTTTGCTATGCGTGCAAAAATGGCATTCAATATTTAACCCATGGGAGTACGACCCATACAATGAGCCCATTTGGATTAGACTCTACAATTTTCCATTAGATTTTTGGTCAGAGGAATGTATGGAGAAGATTGGCTACTCACTAGGTACTTTGATTGATTTAGATGTTGAGCTTCTGGAAAATAATTCATACCTTTATTCTCACCTTCAAATTTTCACTATTCAACCTATTTTGAAGGATGTTCTACTCAAATCCGAAAATGGAGATTGGTTGCAAATGGTGGAAGTGGAAGAGAAGAATTTGTATTGCCTGGAC
This sequence comes from Sequoia sempervirens, assembly GCA_007258455.2. Classification (NCBI taxonomy): domain Eukaryota; kingdom Viridiplantae; phylum Streptophyta; class Pinopsida; order Cupressales; family Cupressaceae; genus Sequoia; species Sequoia sempervirens. The sequence continues at coordinate 189,027 of VDFB02291185.1, read as the reverse complement.
TATAGGAGAAGAACACATGCCACAGTGGATTGCAAGAGCAGAAAATCGTCAAGTAAGAAAATGGATATACCTACCAAGAAGGATCCATAGACCCCCATAATGGATAATCCTTCACATCAATTACTAGATGTTAAGCCACAGATGCCCCCACAAGCTGAGGCTCGTTCTCCTCTTAAGGAAATGCACTCATTGGTTGAATCTCCAAAGCAGAATTTTGATGCTCCCTCAAAAGCACAACCAATCCTTGCTTTTTTCTTATTGAAAAATGGTTCTACCCAATCCTATCAATGATAAAGAAGTCAAGAGCATGCTACAAATTGACAACTCGACACAGTGTATTGGGCTTGACTCAGAGAAAGAAGTCGATTATGATGAGTTAGGGCTCATTGATCCAAGGAGAATCTCTCAATCTACTTGAAACGAATTTTGAAATGTGACATTAGCATTAACAAGAGGAGGGGAAGGAAATTCTTCATACAAATTAGAGTAGAATAGGTGCATGAGAAAGGTATTGCAAATGTCAAGAAATTTCTGACAAGTACTAAGGGAGGAAACCCCTCCTTTAGGAAGACATGAAGGTCACAAACTGGAATGTTAGGGGCTTAAATGCCCCTAACAAATGATGGTTGGTTAAGCATCAATTATAAAGTAGTATAGTTGATATCACGATCCTCCAAGAAACTAAGTTAGAGGGGAGCAATTGCAATCTATTCTCATTTGAAATTCGATGGGGAGAACTCTCCATAAGTGAAAATGGTGCAATGGGGGGTTTAGGAGCGATCTGGAGAAGATCAAATGTGGATGTCAAATTTATTGAGGGCAGTTTGAATTGGATGGTCTTTTAGGTATGTATCCCAAATTCTAATCTCAGTTTCATGTTATTTAATATGTACGGGCCAATCAAAAACTAAGAGAAAGAAGAAGTATGGGAGCGTTTAATAGGAGTGATTGAAAAAAATAAGGGGTACAAACTAATTTTGGGCACGGTGAATTTAATGCCATCCTATGGTTGGAGAAGAAGAGTGACCAGTGGTCTAAGATCATAATCAACGACCACCAAAAACTTTAGAGATTTTGTTGAATCTTCAAGTTTAAATTGTTAGAAATGTAATCTCAACTAATTAATTGTGTTAGTTATCATCCAACTCACCTCCATATCAGCATTTAAGGCAACTTTTTGAGAAAACTTTTTGGAGAAGATTTCGGGAGATTTGTTATGATTATGCATTAACTCCCTATTTACTCTCACACACTTTATGGGTAGTAAAAATAGTAATATTTTATTCTCCTTTTTGTCCACCGTAGCTTTTTAGTTTTATTACTGTTTTTGTTGTCATTTTGTAACATGCAAGAAGCAGAAAGAGAGCAACGCACCTCTACAACAAGCAAGAACATGGTGTAAGGAAGAAGATAGAGTATCGAAGCTCTGCTGTAATTTTCAAGCTGAAATATAAATCTGATTGTGTCTATTTACTGTTGTGTTTAAATCTGTGTGTTATTAGCAGCATTTAAATGCTTTGCATTTGTTCCTTTTACTATTGTATGTATGTTTTATTTTTTGCTCTGTTTTCATATTAAATCCTCTGCCCCTTTACCCACATCTGGTATCAGAGCCTAAGTTTAAACCTTTTGTCTCTCCATTTTCTTGGGTTTGCTAATTTTCTATTTGAGAACCATTAATGGCTTCCACAACTTCCACATCTGGTGCTTCTCTGTCTATCCTGCAAGCCCCCATTTTCACAGGAAAAAATTATGAGTATTGGTCATTGACCATGAAAGCCCTATTTTGGTCTCAAGATGTCTAGGAGATTGTTCATAATGGTTATGCACAACCAGCAGACCAAGCAGCTTATAATGCTCTCACACAGGCAGAGAAATATCTCTTGAAAGAGCAAAGAAAGAAGGATGGAAAATCCCTTTTCTACATTCATCAAGTAATGCATGAAAGCATACTGCCAAGAGTTGCAGCAGCAACGCAAGCAAAGGAGGCATGTGATACACTACAAATAGCCTATCAAGGTAAGGACAAAGCTAAAACTACAAAACTCTAGTTACTTAGAAAATATTTTGAGAACATAAATATGAAAGATTCAGATTCTGTGGAATCATTTTCTACACATGTTGTTGGGCTTGTGAATCAAATAAAATCACATGGGGAAATAATAGAAGAGCAAAGAATAGTTGAAAAAATGCTAAGAGTTTTTCCTACTAAATTTGATCCTTTAGTTATTACTATAAAGGGAAATAAGGATTTAACTCAGTTGACAATGGATAAATTGCATGCCTCTTTGATAAATCATGAACATAGGCTAAATAGATCACACACTTCCATAGAAAATGCATTCTCATCTCAAGCTTCAATAAGGCATGGAAGAGGTAAAGGCAGATTCACTCCTAAGGGTAGAGGAAGAAACACATTTAGAGGACATAGCAACAGTCCTGCAAACCAAGGTGGAAGAGGACATAACAATGATCACTCTCATAATCATTCAGCTTTTCAAAGACAAGTCACATGTTCAATGTCATTACTACAAGAAGTATGTTCATTACTCTTTTGAATGCAGAAAGAAACAACATGATCAAGGAAAACAAAATCAAAATCCCCCAGAAAATTCTACAAAAAATTCTATGTTTATTGCATGGACAAAGATTGTTGAAGCAATTTCTACAAAATCACCGATTGAATGCAATATGGTTCAAGAGAGTCCAAATGGTATTTGGTATTTAGATTTTGGTTGTAGCAATCACATGTCTGGAAATCTAGAGTTATTTTCTAGCTTAGATAAATCAGTTACTTTAAATGTCACTCTTGGGAACAATAATCAAGTGAATGTTATGGGAGAAGGGATTGTTGATATTCTAACCAAAAATGGGGAGCAAAAGGTCATTCATGATGTTTTTTATGTTGTTGGTTTGAAGCATTTAATTTGATGAGTATTGGTCAATTAGTGCAAAAAGGATATAGAATTTATATGAAGGATAACGCATGTGTTATTGTTGATAAAGCTCCTAGTACTCAGTTGATTGCAGAGGTAAAAATGACAAAAAATAGAATGTTCCCATTGAGGTTGAAACTTGATATCAAAAGAAATGCAACTGAAGCTCATCATATGTCAGAAAATACACAAGTTGGAGCAGCATTTAAGGCTGAAAATTCTCAAGACGCCTCTCAAGGTTGCTCTGAAAAAGAACAAGGTTACTCTAGAATAGAAACAAAGTTGCTCCGGAAAAGCATAAATTGGAACCAAAGATGAACAAAATGGTAATGTAATTGTTCAAACAACTTTTCAGTCAATTGTAAAGAATGAATCTTGGTTATGGCATTTGAGATTTGGTCATTTAAACTTTGGAGGTCCAAATTTGTTGCATAAGAAGAATATGGTTAAGGGATTGCCATTTATTAAAAAATCGGAAAGAGTATGTGAAGCGTGCATCTTGGGTAAACAACATAGAGAGACCTTCCCTGTTGGAAAATTAGAAAGAGCATGTAAACCTCTTGAGATTATTCACTTTGATATATGTGGACCGGTGCAAACTCCTTCAATTGGAGGTTGCACATATTTTCTAACTTTTATTGATGACTATACAAGGAAGACATGGGTCTATTCTTTGAGGCATAAATATGATATTTTTGGAGGCTTTTAGCAGTTCAAGGCTCTTGTAAAGAATCAAAGTGGTTACTACATCAAAATATTAAGAACTGATAGAGGCAATGAGTATACTTCTAATGATTTTCTGAATTTTTGCAGACAACATGGTATTCACAAACAATTTACAACCCGTTACACACCTCAACAAAATGGTGTGGCTGAAAGAAGAAATAGAACTATCATGGACATGGAAAGGAATATGTTGAAGTCAAAGCATTTACCAAATGAATACTCGGTAAAAGTAGTAGCAACTATTGTTTATATTTTAACTAGATGTCCAACTACAAGTGTAAGGAATGTGATTCCTCAAGAGGCTTAGAGTAGTAAAAGCATAGTGTCTAGCACACTTCAAAGTCGTTGGCTACATTGCATATGCTCATGTTCCTGAAGAGTTGAGAAGGAAGTTGGATAACAAAAGTGAGAAATGTATTTTTGTTGGGTATTCAGAAGATACAAAAGCTTACAAGTTGTTTAATACAAATACAAGAAAAGTCATAATCAACAAAGATGTGCAATTTGTGGAGAACGAAGCATGGGATGGAAGTGTAGAAAAAATAATAAGTATAGTAGTAGTTGATTCACATGATAATATGACCAATGAGGTGTTAGAACAACAAGATATTCCTCAAGCAATACCTCCTTCCACTCCCAAACATGGAACACAAGTTGTAGCACAAGCTACACCTCATTCTGCAATAAGACTTTCAAGAAATCTGAATTTTTTACCCACACAACAAACTCCACAAGGAACTCTAGCCATAAGATCATCAGAAAGCCCATCAAATTCATTTGATAGAAGCAGCTCATTAGTTTCTACATTGGCAAGTTTATTGCAGCAAAAAAAGGAGTTTAAGAGATATATCTATGAAGCTGATTTTAATGTTGAAACATCAATTTTTTGTTTTTGTTTTTGCTTTATTCTCAGAAGTTGTTGATCCAATACATTTTTTGATGAAGCAATAAAGGATGAAGTATGGACTAAAGCTATGGATGAAGAGATTGAAGCTATTGAAAAGAATGACACTTGGGAGTTGGTGGATCGCCTGCAAGGAAAGGATGTCATAAGCGTAAAATAGATTTACAAAACAAAGCATGACATGGATGGAAATTTGTTGAAGCATAAAGAAAGGTTGGTTGCTAGAGGTTTCTCTCAGTGGCCTGGTATTGATTACAATGAAACTTTTGCACTTGTAGCTCACTTGGATATGGTAAGAACTGTTTTGGCCATTGTAGCCCAAAAGAAGTGGCTAGTTTTTCAAATGGATGTAAAATATGCATTTTTAAATGGCTTTATTGAAGTAAAAGTTTATGTTGAGCAGCTAGAAGGATATGAAATTGCAGGTCATGAAGGCAAAGTATACAAGCTAAAAAAGGCGCTTTATGGACTCAAACAAGCTCCTAGAGCATGGTACAGTCGAATTGATTCTTATTTAATTAAGAATGGTTCTAGTAGGTGCAACAGTGAGCCTACTTTATATATCAAGATGGATGAAGAAGGTAAAATCTTGATAGTTTGTCTTTATGTAGATGATTTGATCTTTATGGGAGACCTTTATACTATAAGTTCTTTTAAGGCAGCTATGATGAAAGAGTTTGAGATGACTGATCTTGGTCTTATGAAATATTTTTTGGGAATAGAAGTTAAGCAATCAGCAGATGTTATTTTTATTTCTCAATCAAAATATGCAAATGATATGCTGAAAATATTTAATATGTTGAATTGCAAGTCAGCTCCTACACCAGTTGTGACAAGACTAAAGTTAAGCAAAGAAGATGATGGTTCATTAGTTGATCCTAGATTATTTAAAAGGTTGGTTGGTAGTCTCATGTATTTGATTGCCACAAGGCCTGGCATCATGTATGGTGTGAGCCTTATCTCAAGATTCATGGAGTCTCCAAAAGACTCTCACTGGCAAGCTGGAAAAAGGATATTGAGGTATGTATGTGGAACTAAAAACTATGGAATTTTATATTCAGCTATATATGACTTCAAACATATTGGATACATGGACAACAATTGTGCTGGTAACATCGATGATAGGAAAAGTACCTCTGGTTATATTTTTCATTTTGGATTAGGGGTTGTATCATGGGCTTCAAAGAAACAACCCATTGTCACACTTTCTTCAGCAGAATCAGAGTATGTGGCAACCACAAGAGCAGCATATCAAGTGGTATGGATGAGGAGAATGTTGGCTGAGTCGATGCATAAACAAGATGAAGCAACAAAGATTTACTATGATAATAACTCAGTCATTGCATTGTCTAAATATCATATTTTTCATAAAAGAAGCAAGCACATAGACACTAGATATCATTTTATAAGAGAGCTAGTGAATAAAAAAGAAATATGTTTAGAGTTATGTAGATCAGAAGATCAATTTGCTAATATTCTCACTAAACCATTGGCAAAATATGCATTTGAATATTTGAGAAGTTGTTTGGGTGTTTATGTTGGAGACAAATGTGCCGGAAACTTCAGAACTGTAAGTGAAGACAGATGCTCCAGAACTTTTTATGTAAAGTTGGATGCGCCAGAAACTTTTGAGAAGACTGTTGGAAATAAAGACAGATGCGTAAGAACTTTTTGTGAAGAAGGTGGATGCACCATATACCTTTTTTGAAGAAGGTGGATGTGCTAGAAACTTTTGAACAAAATGTTGGGAATGAAGATGGATGCTCTATAAGTTTTTGAGCAGAATGTCAGCTAGTTGAGATTAAGGGGGAGTATTAGAAATGTAATCTCAACTAATTATTGTGCCAGTTATCATCCAGCTCACCTCCGTATCAACATTTAAGGCAAATTTTTGAGAAAGCTTTTTGGAGAATATTTCAAGAGATTTGTTATGCAGTAACTCCCTATTTACTCTCACACACTTTGTGGGTAGTAAAAATAGTAATATTTTATTCTCCTTTTTGTCCATCGTAGCTTTTTAGTTTTATTAATGTTTTTGTTGTCATTTTTTAACATGCAAGAAGCAGAAAGAGAGTAACACAGCTTTGCAACAAGCAAGAACATGGTGTAAGGAAGAAGACAGAGTATCGAAGCTCTGTTGTAATTTTCAAGCTGAAATATAAATCTAATTATGTCTATTTACTGTTGTGTTTAAATCTATGTTATGAGCAGCATTTAAATGCTTCAAGCATTTGTTCATTTTATTGTTGTATGTATGTTTTGTTTGCTACTCTATTTTCATATTAAATCCTCTGCCCCTTTATCCACATTTGAAGTTCCAACCAAGAATGACAAATTTACATGGACCAATCAACAGTCGAGGTTCACCAACATTGCCAAAAAGCTGGATAGATTTTTCTACAAGAACCTATGCTTGTCTTATGCCTCCCTCTATGTGTGTATTCTCACTATCTTTGGTTCAAACCACTTCCCTGTGGCGTTGTCAATCAGCGCGGATATGAACCTACCATGCTGCCTATTCAAATTTAAAAAAATATGGTTAAGGATACCTGACCTAGTGCCCTTGATGGAGGAATGGTGGTCTAATGCTCCTAGGCGAATTGGGACCAAAAGCTATAAGTTCATGTGCAAACTGCAATTCCTGAAAGAGAAACTGAAGGAATGGAACAAGAAATCATTTGGAAATATATTTGAGGAAAAGGAAAGCAGGGCTTAAATTTGACAGTTGACCTTGCCTGTCAACAAATTTTTTAATGACGGTTATCTATTCAAAGGTTCCCTTAATTTAACATTATGATATACCTTAGTGTAAGTAAAATTATATATAAAAATCAAATATATATATCATTATAATTCTATATAAATTTTGACAATCTATCCAAAATCTCTCCTTTCATCTAATACAATCTTCTTAAAATTTTGATTGTATTTTACGACAAAAATCTCTAAATAACGGTCATACGACCATCAAATTTAAGCCCTAAAGGAAAGGATAGAGAAAGAATTTGAGGAACTCAATCAGTGCATAATATGTAGCGGAATGTATGAAGAATACTTTCATTAAGGAAAAATAGCTACTTGTAGAGAAGGATAAATTTTGGCACAAGAGGAGGTGTTCTAGAAATCGAAGTCAAGGGAGATATGGCTTGAAGAAGGAGATTGAAACACAAAGTTCTTTCAAAACTCTACCAAAGTGAGGAAGCTGTGAAATAAAATAACGAAAATCAAGGATATGGATGGTTGTACCTTCCAATTCGGAAGACATTCAAAGACTGGCAACAACATATTTTTTAATCTACTAGCCCCAAGAGATGACCATGATTTGCTTAATTGGGGAGATGCCACAAATTGCATATCAAAGATAATTATTGATGAACAAAATGCCACCCTCATTGTGCCTTTCATAGAAGATGAAATGAAAAGGGCTACCTTCGAAATGCACCCAGATAAAGCCCCTAACCCTGACAGTTTTCCTACCATTTTTCCTATCATTTTTTACCAGAGGTGCTGACATTTCCTGGGTAAAGAAAGCTGTGAGATCACAAGAGATTTGATGAAGCAAAAAGGTTCGTCAAGGACATGAATAATATCGCCATTGCCTTAATACCAAAGAAGGACTTTAAAATATTTGATGAATTTAGACCAATTTCAGTGTGCAACATGAACCAAGCTGCTAGCGTCGAGACTAAAGCTTGTGTTTGTCCATATCATTGACTATCAGCTTCACTCCTAGAAGGGAAATCTCAAACAACATTATTGTGGTCAATAAGGCATTGTATTCCATCAACTGTGAAAAACAAAGAGCATAATGCTCAAATTGGATGTAATGAATGCTTACGATAGGGTTAAATGCCATTTCCTCGTGGAAGTCATGAGAAGCTTTGGGTTCGGCAAACATTGGTTAGACTTGATTTTCTTTTGCATAACCACCACATGTTTTTCAATTCTTGTCAACGATTCCTCATGCAGCTTCTTCGAGTCTTCCTGTGGTCTCCGTCAAGGGATCCCCTTTCCCCATTCCTATTTGTGATCATGGCTGAGGCACTTGGCCATATGATTGAAGTTCAATGCCTGAAGGGTTGTTGGTAGGGTGTACAAGTGGCAGGAAACATCGATCCGTTAACCCACCTCCAATTCACGAATGATACAGTGCTTTACGGGGATACCACTGGCAAAGGCACACACCATAAAGGAAACTATGGGGTATATGTCGAACTATTTGGAAAACAGATCAATTAGAACAAGTCAGAACTATTCTTCTTCACAAAGAAATCATTGCAGAAAAGGATAGGGGGCCTTCTTGGTTTTGACATTGACTCAACCCCGTGTAAACATCTTGGCATCCAAATCTTTAACGAAATTGCAAAATCTATTATATGGAATGAGATAATAGAAAACTACAATAATTGGGCCTCCTCTTGGAAGGGCAAGTGGTTAACACTTGCAGGTAGAATAATGATGTTAAAGGCAGTCCTGTCTGCCATTCCAATCTACATGATTGTCTGTAACTAGTTAACAAGCAAGGCACTTGGTAAACTGGACAGTATAATGAAAAAAATTATGGGAAGGCTCCAATGACAATAAGAGAATCTCGTTAATTCGCTGGGATAAAGCTAGAATGGTGCGGGTGGATGGGGGTGCCAAGATTAGGAATCTAAAGCTATAAAACACCACGCTTGGAGCCAAAATTATATGGAAGATGTATTCTCACCCTGAAAAGTTATGGTACCACATCATACAAAATAAACATCTGCACACCTTTGATCCGAGTAGAATTTTGACCATTGTCAATCCTTCGGCTAGTTCTCATGTGTAGCATTTTATGTTGGACTACCAAAGTCTAATTACGAATCACCTACCATGGAAAATCAATGATGGGCATTCTATGAACTTCTGGATGGACTTGTGGAATGGCAATAAGGCACTCGACGAAGACAACATCCTCTGGAATTACATTCCCATCCTCTACAATTTGATTGGGAACAAGGTGGTAGATTATGTTAGGTTTTCAAATTTTGAAGAGAACAATTGTATATGCATCGACTCTCTGTCAATCGACATGGTGGATAAGGAAATGCTCAAGGCCTTGGGAAAAAATAATAGAATTTGCATTAATCAAGGAAAAGATAATATTGTATGGTGCATTGCTAATTCTAGGCAGTATTCGGCTCGACTCGGGTACCTGCTCCTGTACCGACATGGAAGTGGTGACTAGCCAAATGAACTATGTTGGGGGTGGGAGGTGCTACCGAAGGTGAACACCTTTTCCTAGACCGTCCTCCATAAACACTTTCTGACTGGTGATCACCTTGCATTGATAGGTATATCTGGTCCGTCTAGATGCATTTTAGACAAGGCCATGGTGGAATTTGTCGATCACCTTTTCCTCAATTTCCCCTTTGCCTCTGCTTGTTGGGGTTGGCTCCAGGATACTTGCGGTGGTCTGGCCCGAGACCTTTCGACTTGTACACCATGTTCAAATCTTGGCCTACTCCTAAGCAGAACTCCATTTGGTGTAGCATTGGGAAAATCGACCCTCAATGGTGATAAGACTGAGCACTCCCAAGAGAGATGATTATAGCTAATATAGAGAGAGGAATTGTTCAATTAATGCATGATCACGAGAGCTCAAAGTAATTCAAAGGCTCTCTTTACGAGATGGGATGAGGCGATTACGAGAAGACTTCTGCATCTTAAGGTCCTGTTTGTCTGCCCATACACCTCGCCCAAAGTTGACAGCCACAAGAATGCCAAGTGGCACAATCCCCCCAGCGAATGCCAAAGGCAACCCAGGTGCCCCTGGCGTGGGTTGCATCATCAAAGATTATCAAGGCAATCTATTATGGCCAGTTTCCAAATGCCTCCTGATTGCCACTAACAATGTTGCTAAATTTGAGGCCTCGCTAATGGGTTTGTATCACTGTCAACAATGTAATATCGAATGCATCAACATCGAAGGTGACTCAATGCTTTGTATCAAGGCCATTAAAAAGAATGAAACCTCGAAATGGAAGCTGTAATCGTTTATTCCTGTCATACAACAACTCCTTTTTGGCTTGTGTGACTACTCATTATCACATGTCTTCAGAGAAGTGAACTTTGTCATAGATTTTTTAGCGAATCACAGAGTAATCCAATCAAATCTTGTCATTGCCAGTTTGAATGGGGATTTGTGGCTGGAGCTTGCTAATATTGTCATTTCAAACAAGGCATAAGATGTACATCAAATTATCGGGTTGACACACACAGTTCAAAACTTCTTTCCTTGTTTTCTTCGACAAGCATATCCTGTCAACTTAGATTTGTACCATCTTAAAAGATATTGGCCGTCATTCTCAGCCTAGGGTCATTGGCCAATAAATGCATCTTCTTCTTCCACCTCTCTCCACACCAGTCTCAAAATGGAAGCTGAAAGCTCTTGTAGGCTTGAAGATGCCCACACCTAGATTCGTAGGCTCTTCCTGAAGAGCTTGATGGAGATGGATGCTGCAATTGAGAAGATCGTTGGGTCTGATCAATGGGCTAGGGGCCCTCCAAAGGATGCAACATTTTTTGACAAACTTGATCCAAGGTTCTGGATTTAGAGAACTTGTTGAAGTCATCATGGTAGTCGTGCTCAAACATGAGGATGTACCGAAGGCACCACAAGCAATCAAGCAGATTGATGCCATGCCAAAAGGAGGACGGATCGCGGGCCTCTTTGACACAATTACTGCTAAAAGCAAGAGGAAAATTTCTATTGAGGCCCTCTTGCTCTTTAGTGATGAGATTCAAAGAAAGAACATGGATACTCTTTTCTTCTTCCTCAATAACCATGCAGATTTATTGGGTCTTGTTCTAATTATGTGTGCTTTGGAAGTTGCTGAGGTCATCTGTTCTCTAAAATCACTGAAATAATGAATGTATCTCTCTCATTAATGTTTGTAATTTCAAATTTTTATTAATAGAAAGGGGTTACCCCCACTAATAGCACTTATTTACCAAAAAAAAATTATAAAAAAATTGTTTTGATGTATAAAGTTAATTACCAAATTTAAGTTAAATTTTGTATTTGTAATATAAGTTGATTTTTCTAAGTTTACATGTAAGTTAAAATCTTAGTAATGAAAATATAAAATATCATTTACCTTTGAATTATATATAGAGAAGGTTTATAGTTCATCACATTCAAACACAAAATTTTAAAAAATTGTAATTGAATGATTTGTGCATTAATTAATTGTTATACAATCTTTATTGTACATGTACATAATCTATCACATTAAATAAAAAGTATTATTTTCTAAGAGACATATACAGTTCATATAAAACTTATGATCTATGCAACATGACAATTTGGACTAGCGTTGTTGACATACCATTCTTCAATAAATTTAAAATATATTCTCTAATATGTGTAAACATGATTATACATAAAATTCAATTTAATTATAGCTACTAAATCCAACCAAGAAATAAAATATTATTAAATTAAAAGTATAGTTGGTACAATAGATGAATTTTTTACTATGTCTTTGTATTTTGATTTATATTTGAAACATGTTATTCATTGAATTGATTCAAGAGCCACTAAAAATAGCATCAACAAGTTAATATAAAGGAAATTAAGAATATATTTCTATTTATATAACATGTAAAATATGCAAATTCATTATCATTCTAGATGTAACCCTAATTCTAACCTTAAAACCCTAACCCTAACCCTAAAGCTAACACTAATTCCAACTCTAACTCTAATCCTAACACTATATATAACCCTAACCTTAACTCTAATTCTAAATCTAACTCTAACCCTAACCCTAACCTTAACATTAACACTAATTCTAACCATAACCCTAACTCCAATTCTAACTGTAATGCTAACCCTAACCCTATTTCTAAAACTATCACTAATTCTAACTATAACCTTAACCTAACCCTAAATCTAACATTAAAACTAACACTAATTCTAATTCTAATTCTAATTCTAAATTTAACCCTAACACTAATTATAATCCTACCCTTAACTCTAATTCTAGCTCTAAGGATAACCCTAACCCTAACATTAATATTGATTATAACCTTAACCCTAACTCTTCTAACTTTAAACCTAACCCTAACCCTATTTCTAAAATTAACAGTGATTTTAACTATAACCATAACCCTAATTATAACCCTAACCTTAACCCTAACTCTAACACTAATTGTAACTCTAACCTTAATACTAAAACTAAAACTAACACTAATTATAATTCTAACTCTAACCCTAACCTAACCATATAAATCTATATAAAATTCTAATACTAACACTAATTCTAATCAAGATTGCAATTATGGTTAAGGATAGGATTGGTGTTACAATTGGGGCTAGGGGTCAAGAAGGGTTAGGATTATATTGGGATTATGGTTTAATTGGGGCTAGAATTAAATTAGGGTTAAGGTTCAATTTAAAGGAGGGGTCAATTAAGATTAGCTATATGATTCAACTAAGTTACTATTAGGGTTACAAATGGGGTACAATTAGGGTTAGGGTAAGTGTTCAATTAGGGCTATAATTAGGATTCAAATTCTTGATAAAGCTTGAGGTTAGGATTAAGGTTCAATTAGGGTTAGGATTTAATGAGTGAGGTTTCAATTATGGTAATTGTTAACTTGTTAGTGTTAGCCCACTAAGATTCAATTAGGGTTTAAAGTTGGGGTTAGAGTTCAATTAGGATTAGAATTCAATGAGGATTATAGCTAAGGTTAGGGTTAGGTTTGTACGATAAAATTTGGGGTTAGGATTAGGGTTGAGATTCAAATAGGGTTAGGGTTAGGGTTCAATTGGGGTTAGATTCAATAAGGGTTAAATTAAGGTTAGGGTTAATAAGGATTAATTAAGGTTAGGGTTCAATTAGGGTTACGATTCAATTAGGGGTTTTGTTCACTTAGTGTTAAAGTCAAGGTTAGGGTTCTATGATAAAGCTTGGGGATAGGGTTAGGGTTAGGGTTTAAATAGGGTTAGGGTCAAGGTTATGGTTAAGGTATAATTAGGGTTAGGATTTAATTAATATTTTATTAAGGTTAGAGTTCAATTAGGGTAAGGGTTAGAGTTAGTGTTACCTAGGTTCGGATTTAATTAGTGTCAAGGTTAGGGTTCAAGTATGGTTATAATTTAATTACGGTTAGGATTAGTGTTCACTTAGGGTTAGGGTTAGGGTTCAGATTGGGTTATATTTACAGTTAGGGTTCTACAATAGAGCTTGGTGTCAGGGTTATGGTTGGGGTTCAAATAATATTAGGGTCAAGGTTATGCTTAGGGTTCAATTAAGGTTAATATTTAATTAGATTTTAATTATGGCTAGTGTAGGTTTTAGGACTCAATTAGGGTAACATGGCTAGTGTTAAGATTAGGGCTGGTGTAGTCATGAATGGAGGGTCCAGAAAGGAATGTTTAATTGTGTAGCTTAGAGTCAACATAATGGAAATGACATAATATCTTAATGAAAATATGAACTTTCATTGATTCAATAAATGGAATTCTTACATGCATCATATGTGAAATAGTTAGGGCTCATAGGCCTACTGCAAAGGCATTACAATATTACAACTAGCTCAAAGGCCTTATTCAAACAATTGATCCTATTTACTTGCGAACTATCTATCTACTATTGAATACTAATTTGCAATGAGTTAAAAATGATTTTAAATATGATTCTCCAACTCTAATAACGGTCAACATCATCCTCAAGGGTTTACAAACCCCAATGAATGATCAAGCGTGTAGGTCAACCTTAAACATGAGAAGATAATCTATCGTGAATTAAATGTATTACAGATCTCCAAGAAAAATACCTTGGACTCAAAATGCTTTTATGATGTTCCATTAAGCTCTACATGCTTCAAAATAAATCCGCACTATGAATTCTAGAACAAGTCAGCTCTAAATGCTCTAACTATGAGTTATAATGAAATTTTGAGAGTGATAACTTTTTGCAAACAAATGCAAATCTCCTAAAATCTGGATATGATGTAGATGACCTTGTTTAGATGTTATATCCTACTTCATGAGCTAAGAAATGACAATACGGTAAAATACATAATGAAATGTTGAAACTGCTACTAAATGAAATGCAAGAAAAGAAATATTTTTGGTTGATACGAGATTGCTTTACAACCAAGGATGCTCTTGCATCAAACACCTAGGGTTGGAAGAAAAGTGAGCCCCTCACTTTCCAAGGGCTAGAGGAAAACCAAAGTAGTCCACCTCAGCCTGAGAAATCCATGATGAATATTCTAGTAGTATACCTTTCCACTTTACCAAGTACTCCTCATACTACTTGTTCCTAGTGCTCCTTCTAGTTTTGGTATCCAAGATCTACTCAATATCCTCTAGTGGTTGATGTGGTAATTGGTCTTCAAATCAACTTCACTACTACTACCTCTTGATTGTCCTTCATGATACTCATATATGTCTACAATATTGAAGATAGGTGAAATATCAAGTGTCTTCATAACTCCACTTCATATGCATTTCTAGAATCAAAATTCCTTAGAACCTTACATGGTCCAAACTTCCTCATCTTCAACTTATTGTATGTACCTACTAGAAATCTTCCCTTCCTAAGATATGCCATCACTTCATCTCCAACAACAAATTCCTTATGTCTCCTTTTATGATTTTTCTTCTCCTTGTACATATTGTTCACATCCTCCAAATGTTTTTGAACCTGTTTATGCAATGTTTCCATGAATCCTACAAACTCTTATGATTTTTCACTTCTCTTGGTCTCCATACTAATGTCTCTTAGCTTTGCAACTCCTCTAGGATGTGTTCTTGTCACAATCTCAAGTGGTGTTTTCCCTGTGCTATGGTTTACTAAATTATTGTATGTAAACTCTACTTGTGGTATCTGGAACTATATCCTAATTTCTTGTCTTAACTCCAACAAAAAATATTAATAAGTTACCCAAACTTTTTTATACCACTTCTGTTTGTCCATCTATTTGTGGGTGATACACTAAACTGAACTTTAGGTCTCTCTCATCTTCTTCCACAATATCCTCCAAAAGTATCCAATGAACTTAGTGTCTCTAGATCTGAAACTATACTCTTAGGTAATCCATGCAATCTCACAATCTCTTTGAAAAATAGATCAATAACATGCACAACATCATTAGTCTTCTTGCAAGGAATGAAATGTGTCATTTTAGAAAAAAATTCCATTACTACCATAATAGAATCATATCATCTTTTTGTTCTTGGTAATCCTAATATGAAATCCATGCTTATATATTCCCAAGGTCTCTCTAGTACTATCAAAGGTTTATATAATCCAGTATTCTAACTCCTCCTCTTTGCAACAAGTGACAAATTCTAAACATACTTCCTAACATCCTTATGTATATCTACTTCCAAAAATAGTGTTCACTCACCAAAGCTATTGTCTTGTCAACCCCAAAATGTCCTACTAATCCTCCACTATGATTCTCCTTAATTAGATTCTCCCTCATTAAACTCTTTGGAATACACAATTGATTTCCTCTAAACAACATATCTTCTTGAATGAAATATTCCAACCATTGGCTCCAATCTGTCACTACTAGTTCCTTACATGCTTTCCAAGCTTCGATAAAATTTGGATCATCCTCATACATATATTTTAGTTCTTCAAAACCCAATACTTCTACTCTCATCTCTATCAACAAATTCCTTCTCCTGCTTAATGCATTTGCAACTTTGTTTGACTTTCCACTCTTATGCTTCAACACAAATGTATAACTCTACAAGAACTCTACCCATCTCATATATCTCTAATTCAACTTCCCTTGACTATTCAATTATTACAAAGCTTGATTATCAGTATACAACACAAACTCCTTATCCAACAAATAATGTCTCCACTTCTTCAAGGCTTGGATTATGGCATAGAATTCTTGATCATAAACTGAATATCTTCTTCTAGAATCATTCAACTTCTCACTAAAATAATCTATAGGTTTCCTTTCTTGGCTCAACATTACTCCTATATTGCATTCCCACTTGCATCACAATCAACTTGAAATACTTTGTCAAAATTTGGTAATGCTAACAATGGTTGCTATTTCACCCTTTTCTTCAAAAATTTAAGACTTCTTTGTGCTTTGGATGTCCACTTAAAGTCTTTCCTATCTCCTCTCATTATTTTAGTCATAGGTTTGCAAATTCTACTAAAGCTTTTGATAAACTTTTGATAGAAACTAGCCAATTTATGGAATGATCTTACCTCTCTAATGTTCCCCAGTGTAGGCCAATCAACTATTGCTCTAACCTTCTTAGGGTCCATCTTCAATCCTTTAGTAGAAATGACAAAACCCAAATATACCAACTTTATCTTCATGAAACTACACTTCTTGACATTAATCAACAACTTCTCCTCTCTCAACCTTTACAATACTTGTTTGATGTGCCACAATTGTTCTTCTCTAGTCTTACTAAAAATGAGAATATCATCCAAATAAACAATGACAAACTTACCCAAGAATTTCTTCAGTACCTCATTCATCAATCTCATGAAAGTTATAATAGGTGCATTGGACAATCCAAAAGGCATCACTAACCACAAATATAGTCCTTCATTAAAGTCTTAAATGTAGTCTTTCATTCATAGCCTTCTCTACTTTTGATTTGATGATATCCACTCTTTAGATCAATCTTGGTGAAATACTTTTCTCCACTCAAATAATCCATAATGTCATCCATCCTTGGTAAAGGGAATCTATACTTGATAGTGATCCTATTGATTTCCCTTGAGTTTGTACACATCCTCCATTCTCCATCCTTCTTCGGTGCAAGTATAGTAGGTACCGCACATGGGCTTAAACTTTCTCTAATCAATCCTTTCTTCAAAAACTCTTGTATCTGTCAGTTCAATTCACTATTCTTTGTTGGTGTCATTTTACGTAAATTTCCTTCTTTGGAAAACATGCTCCCAGTATTAGATCTATCTGATGACTGATGCTTTGGATTGGTGGTAGTCTATTTGGCACATTCTCTGATATGATGTCTTCATACTCTGTCAACAATTCTGCTACTTCTTCATTCTCTTTGGTAGGATTCTCTACATCTGGTTCATTAATATTTTTTGGTATCAATGCAAAACACGTTCTCATGACTCAATCCATCCAAGAACTTTCTTCCATCTACAAAACATAGTCTGTCAGTGCTACAAACTTCACTTTTATCCTCCTCCTCCAAAGCTATCAATTTAATTATCTTGTCATTTGAAGTTAAAGTATAGGTGTTCCTTCTTCCATCATGAATTGCTTTCCTATCATATTGTCATGGTCTTCCTATTAGTAAATGGCATGCATCCATGTGCATAATATCACACAACACTCATCTTTATATGATCCTATATGAAATTTCACCAAACATTGCTCATTTTGTTGGTGTAGGTTTTTATTTTTCTAGTAGGTTAATTTATTTTCCCTTAGTCCTAGGTTTTTATTACACTTTATTAAGCTTGTTTAGGATAATAAAGTGAGTTTATTACTAGGAGATAAGTGTGTGGTGTTCCCTTCCTTAAAGGGTGGAACACTTTCTACTTTTGGTGGCATCCTCCACTTTTGGTGGTCCATCTCCACTTTTTGTGGTTGATTCCTATTGGTTAGATTTCCCACCTACCTCCCCTCCTAAGTTCTATATAAACTCACTACCTAGCTTGTATTTGCATACTTTTGTGCATCTTCTTGCAATCTTTTGGCATGCATCTTTGCATTGCATCTTTTTAACTTGGAAACTCTTAATATAATATTGTCACATTGGCATTGCATAATCTCTCAGAGTCCTGGTTTGCATTCTTATGTTTTTTCAGTTTATGTAAAATGATTTTCTCTATAAAAAATTTCTTGTGTTATTCAATCTATTTTAGATTTCTAACATGGTATTAGAGCTTCTATTTTGAGAAATCTAGAAATTCATAGATTCCTGATTAAGAGATTGAGTTTTCTTGTAAAGATCTTGTAAATTATTGTATGCAGATTCTCTTGTGTTTTGAATGATATAGAGAATCAGAAAGGGTTTTCAAAGATCTAATAACCTCTTCATATTGCATATGTGTTTTGTGAGAATTGGGTGAATCTTATAGTATTTTTGGTTATACTAGCAACATTTTTTACTATTCCAACATGTCTAGAAGGCTCAAGAAAGTCAAGATTGGATTTTATTTCATCCAAATTGGAGATCATTTGACATACTTGCAAATGAGGGTTTGAAGCTCAGATTTAGCAAACAACTTTTTATTGAAGCTGAAACATAGAAAAATGGGTTAGGGTTCAAACACATGGGGTTTTGTACTAAATTTGGAATGTTTCACCAAACTTGTACTATAAATGGAAAGGGGAAAATGAGTGTAATAAACCCACCTATTCTTCTATTTCATTCAGGAAATAAGATCCCTCAAGTCAAAATCCAATTTCAACCCTTAGAGGAGTGAATTCTTTGGGGAATCTTGTAATTTCCCTTTTTGTGTTAGGATGCTCAGGTCATGATTAAGCACCACTTTGGGAAGAAAGATTAAAAATAGCAAAAAAACTCCAAAATGCAATATATAAAGTGAATCTAATAAATTAAACTCAATTTTGATGGAACCAAAAACTAAATTATAGATTTGAAAAGAGGAAAATGAGGTGTACCAGTCACCAAAAGTGCTTTTCAAAGCTTACTAAGGACTCATTCGCCCTATGGAAAATGGGTCCTAGCTAGGGCTTTGTAAAAATGGTTTATGGGTTCTCTTCTGCTATGTTTGCACTCTTAGATCCCCAATTTTCACAGTCAAACAACTAGAAATAAATCCTATAAGTGAGTTTTCATGAAATTACAAGAATGATGACAACAAATACAACTTTGACAACTTTGCAACTTTTCTCTTGAAGAGATCTTCCACCTAAAATTTGCAAACACAAATCAAGAGGGAAACATATTTTGTTGTTGGTGAATGGGGGTTTACCTTGGTCAAACCCCATTTTGGTAATTAAACCTTGAAATGAAATGAAATAGCATGAAGGAATGATGAATGAACAAGCCTATGTCACAACTCACCAAACCCTTGTTTGAACCTTGGAATGTGGATTTGCAACTAGCATGAAATGGCTTTCATGGATGTGGATCTTGATTTTGAATCTTTGCTTGAAATGATACTTTGAATGCTTGATTGAATCATGAAACCTACATCAACATATTAGCTCCAAAAACATGCATGACTCCACATAACTTTGACATAACGCTTGGATCTTGATTGTTGCAACAAATGATGAATAAATTTTCCCTTGAATGCTCTTGACAATAATCTTGACTCATGTAATTGATCTCTCAAAAATCTGATTGAAATCTTCTCTAGAAACTTAGACTTGATTTGATGAAATAGCCTTGTATTTATAGTAATTTACCCTCAATTCAAATATCACAAGTCGACATTGAAATATAGATTTGAAAATATTAAAATATTGTCAAAAGCATAATTTAAATTAGGGTCCTAGGTATAAGTGAGGACCCATTCACCCATGGGTGAATGGGTCCTAGGTCACTTACCTAGGACACACATTGTTCAATGATAAGTGAAGTTATGGCATTAATGAATGTCAGGTTTTCCTCTTTGAAAATTGCAATTAGTTAGGCTTGGATTTGAATCAAAGGGGCCAATTAAGGAAAATTAACCTCAATTGATTAATAAGGCCTTAGATGAGTGTGAAAGTGTAAAGGTACACCTTACAACACCACAAATAAGGCACAATTAAGTCCATTTTATTTACTACGGCCCTAAACTTAATGTGAATATGTCAAATACATATTACAACACTAAATTAAGGCATAATTTAGTTCATTTTATTAATATGTATTCCCAAATTGTGTGAAAAAAATATACTTTTTCCTACACTACAAAAGCATTTTCAACCCAAACGGACCTTGCCATTATGTTTAGAAGGCCCAAAAATCCCTATTCTCATATAAAATTTGTCTCTTTTAGATGAATTTTATTTTTTGGCAAATTTTTCTTTTGTTGGGAGGGTCATCACTCTAGGCTAAATTTAGCCATTTTCTTAAAAAACTCACAACTTTACGTCATGGTGTTTGTTTTTAGCAAACGAGATATGATCAGAAACTTGGAGATGAGTACTTTCCATCCATGGAGGTATCAAAAAGAAATTGTCATTTTCTGCCAAATATTGTAGGTTAAAGCTATTTGTTGCTAATTTCTTCAACAAGCCATAAATTCCACCTTGGTGCTCTATTTTGCAAAAATGAATAAGCATTGAAAAGGTCTTGAAGAGCACTACACATCCATAAGGATACTTTTATAGATTTTATCTCGAGTTCATTTTATATCAAAATTTGTAATTTTGGCTATTTTGAGCCATTGAGCATTGCATCTTGGAAAAGGATTTGTAAAAACACAGAATTATAAAGTGTCAACCTTATAATATTTTGGGGGGGTAATCTTTGATACTAGTGAAAAGGGTGGGGGTGTTCTTGTCATTCTTGTGTTCACTTTCTTTCCGCATTTCCTTTTGCATAATTTCTTCATCATGACATCAACAGCAGTTCCTACTTTAACTACATACAACTATTTTAAGTGGAAATAAAAAATAAACATTCACTTAAGAAGACTTGGTTTGCATAGAGTAATAATAGGACTAGAAACTGAACCAGCTAAAAATGAGATAAGCCTGAGTGGTTTAACAAATGTGATAAAGCATATGGATAATTGTGTGTGTTTGTATCTCTCAATTTACTCTTTCACGTTGAATCTTTGAATACTCAAAATGAAATATGGAAAAATCTAGAATCTCTTTTTGGCACACAAGATTCTATGAGGGGTCATATGTTGGAGAATGAACTAATCAATTTAAATCTAGGAAACTTCAACACAATTCAGGATTTCTTCACCAAATTGAAATCACTAAGGCTACAATTCCAAAAATGTGGAATCATTATGAAAGATGAACAACTAATTCTAAGTATCCCCTCAAAGCTAAGTTTTGAATATTTAGTATTTGTTTCTACCTTCTATGCTACGAAGGATGCACTTGTGTCTCAATTCAAGATGCCATCTTTGGATGATTTTACTACTTCTCTCAAAGGGTCCAACAGGATAATCTAATTCAAATGGACACTCTTAAGTCTTCCAAGTCACATGCCTTGGCTATCAATCTTGGCACGAATGAACAAAGAAGACAAAGTAGTAATAAGGATAAGAAACAAAAGAATAACAAAGAGAAGAAGAATCAAAAATCGGCTACTCCAAAATAAAGTAATGAGACCTCATCTTCAAAAGGTGGAAAGCCTAAGAAAGAGAGATTCAAATGTGCCTATTATAAGAAACCCAATCATGATGAGCACAAATGTTTGAAGAAAAAAGTTGATCACTTGACACACATTTTTTAGAAGAATAATATTAGTGCTCCTAATTCTATCAAATAGAGTTTAGAAAGAGGATTCTCACAAGGCCAAAGACAATAGCAAGGGGAAAGGAAAGGGCATGGCCCTTGTAGCAATTCCTTCTCTACCATCCACATGGGAACTTGATTCAGGTGCTTCACACCACATGGCTTCAACTGAAGATGAAATTAAAACTATGGAGCCATGTATTGTGCCTTCCATTTTGATGGGCGATAACATTCCACTTGAGCTGTGTGGGAGAGGATTTGTTGATATGGGGGATGACACATTTCAAGATGTTCTTTGTATGCCCTCATTATCAACTAATCTCTTATCTATCTATAAAATCATCACATAGGTACAAACAAGAAAGTTGAGTTTACTCCTAATTCAGTGGCGATTCATTAGATGTAGAATGATTCTACAGTTGCAGTTGGGAGAGCAGATCGTTAGTCTCAATTTTAATTGTTCTCTCACTATATTATTGATCTTCCTTCAAGTATTTGACTCCCATTCAAATGATGTGAGTAATTTGTGGCCCATCAATGGTTTGGCCACTTGAACTATCGCTACTTTCAGCATCTCAACAAATAGGACATGGTTACAGGATTGCCTACAGTTGGCTTTTCTAAAGGTGTTTTTCATTGTTCCATTCTCGATAAGAAACCTAAAGAGAAGTTTGACAAAGGCAAAGCTTGGAGAGCTTCACATCTTTTGGAGTTGGTACATAGTGATTTGGCAGGACCATTTCCACAACCAACTTTTAGTAGAGACTGATATGTTTTGACTTTCATTGATTTCTTTAGGTACACCATTATGTATTTTCTTAAATAGAAATCTAAATTATTTGATTTATTCTTGGAGTACAAGGATTTTGCAAAGAAACAAACTAGAAAATCTATCAAAGTTTTGCATACATATAATGGGGGGGAATATGTCAACCATAGGTTTGCAGTATTGTGCTTCATAGGGCATTGATTTGTAGCATATAGTCCCCTATAGTCCTCAGCAAAACGGAGTTGCAGAACAAAAGAATCAGTCCTTGAAAGAGATGGCTAATTGTATTATTCACTCCAAGTCTTTGACACAACCTTTTTGGGTAGAAGCCATTAGCTATGCATGTTACATCTAGAACCACATTCCCACAAAGCTATGAAGGGGGTAACTCCTTTTCAAGCTTGGACCAATTGAAAATGGTCAGTTAAGCACTTTTGAGTGTTTGGCTCTAGTGCATGGGCCCACATTCCAATAGAAAAATGCAAGGCTATGGATCCGTAGAGAAATCCTTGCATATTTGTTTGTTACCTAGATGATGTCAAATGCTACATGCTTCTTCATCCTACCACACATGAGTTGTTCATTAAGAGGAGTGTTCAATTTGAGGAGAGTACTTCTAGTCCTTCTATGAACACTTCTACCACCATTAGTTTGGAGTCCTATCATGATGAGGATTCTTCTTCCTCCACTTAAGATGATGATAGTGACCACAAGGATGCACGTATTTTATCTTCAGAGGATGATGATTCTCCTCCTAACTCTACTCCTCCAATTGTAGGGCCTCTTTGGGCTCGTTAGACTTTGCAGTCAACAGGTGATTGGGTAGGGGATCCTTCAGACCATAGGAGAATAAGATCATAATTTCAAGATGCTCCACATGACTTCCTTGCTTCAGCTTTTAATCCATGGAATTTTTGAGAAGCTTCTGGTATCCCTGAGTGGGATGCAACCATGCAGGAAGAGTTCAGTTCCTTGGAGAGGAACTATTGAGGGGGATGTTAGTCACTCACAATATACTATCTACAATAAGATTATTGGCCCTCTTGAAAAGCAGTATAAACTACTCTAAGGTTCCTTTCTCGTCAAGTCTTGATAGTGTGGATAACATAGAGGTAAGAACAATGTGATTACACGAGGGATCTGGATTTTTAGAAAAGCTGGGAATTTTAAATACAATCATAATATGGAAATTTCATTGATTTAACTCAGATTGCATATAGAACATAAGCAAATTTAAGACAATTTAATGCTCTTTCAAACTATTTTAGTAACCATGTTTTAAAATAAAAGACAAAAGAAATTAGGGTAACAAGAGATATTTTAAAAGAAAACCTACAAAAATTATCAAAATGAATCTAACTCTATTTGGACAACAACATAAAGCATTCCATTAACCACGTCTACACATTTAAATAAGATCTTTCAGACAACCATTAACGTAAATAACATTTACACATCCACTATCAATGGAGTGCAATCTTCAAAGGAAACTCAAACACATAATATTTTTGAATTTCATTTAACTAGAACATTGTCAATCACGTGCAAATTTGGGACAAAATCCTACTTAATTACACAGATTTAACTTAGATCTCATTAAGTTAATAATTGTGATTAAAATAAAATGATCATACCATCACCATGGTGTTGAATCCCAATGCATGCAACATAGGCATAATCCTCAGATATATAAATCAAATCTTTTTGCACAAAATTCAGCAGGTAAACTCCACATCGAAATTGTATTGTTTGTAGTTACAAAAATTACATAAGAATTTATACCCTTTAGAATTAAACATATATAGAAAATCCAGCTCCTACATGATTATGGATCTAAAATAAAGAAAAAATAGAACCAATTCCAGTGTCCAAATCTTTACTGAAATAAAACTATAATTAAAAGGTAAAACTAAACTAGGCGACCCAGTTATAGTTGAGTCTTTTGCTAAATTAGAGAAGCATGAAAATAACAACTAAAAGTAAACTGAATCAAGCGACAGTCTTCAAAATTCCCAACCCCACTAAACTCAGGTGCATGATATGTGCTTTGATTTCTTTAGCAGTTATTGCACACATCCTTGGACATCTTTAACTTGGGCGACATTGAGAAAACACACCATTCACAAAATTGGTAACATCGCTCATCACAAGACATAGGTAGACATCAACAATGATCTCCACCTATCTCCAATTATCTAGCAAAGTGATCAGACCAGGTTGGCACGATCGGATTCATCCTTTCCATTGGGTGGTATCCTTTAAATTGGTACTACAAATACCAATACCATATATCAACAATTTGCATATGTCAAGAAGAGAAAACCAACAAGACAAATCATATTAGGCCATATATACTCTTATCTCAAAGTTACAATCTACCAAGTAGGAATTACATAAAAGTTTTGGGGATTGGCCTTTAGGCTTACCCCTTATCCTTTACAGTAAACATATACACTTAAAACACTGGATTCTTTCAATTTTACCACCTTCAAGTATTAGGGATCAAGGATCCCTCATACCCGCTACTCATAGAATGAATTTCCTTAAATGCTAAGTTTTGAAGCCTCTCGGGTATCAAATACCAGAGATATCCTTTACCCTTTGTTTATCAATAAAGTCTCTTTGAGGATATGTTTCATTGCTTGATCGGGTGTCAGGGATCAGAGATCCCCTTTACCCTTTACCTTATTGGCAATGGTATCAATTAAGTGGTATATGTTGGATTTTGTGGTTGTGTTGCTAATATGTGGTTGTCATTGATGTCAACACTATTAGCATTGTTGCATTAGAAGTTGTATATGTTGAGGATATTGATAAAATTTTGATAAGAAGTGCTACAGGTTGTCAGTGGCGAAGTGAAGTTCTTTCTATCGGTGTGTTCAATATGTTGTTCTAAGGTTGTGGACTAAAGGGTTTCTTGTTGAGTATGTCTAGTTTATCCATGTCAAGTTTTAGAGATCCACATGAAGAGTTGATCGAGTTATGGAGATTTTCATTCTAACAGTTTTTATGTTGCTTCAGTTAGTGTTCCTAATTGAAGTTTCTGTGATTTCAGTAAGTTCAGTTGTTGTGGATGCTTCTCTAATGTTTCATGATGCTTGTAGATGTTTCTAGTTTGTTCTCTATCTTTGTGGAATGTCCGCATTGATCATTGTGCTCGTGATCCAAGATTTTCTCTTGCATATTCATGTTTTCATGTTCTTGGCTGACAAGGTGTTGAAGCGTGTTGTGGATCTTCGAGGAGAAATTAATTGAAGTTTTTTCATGTTGAAGATGTTGTTTTTGGTCTTCACTATGTTGTGGCCGACCTTGGTTGATTCGCATGAATAATCTTTGTTTGTTTTGGGCCGATTGTTTGTAATTATTTTATTATCTTTTTGTGGCGAACTTATAGCGATGTAATTTCTTGTTGCGGATATATAAGAGTGATTGTTTGAAGAGTGAAAAGGGAGCGAATGCGAAGTGTATGAGTCTTGTGTGCGAATAAAGTTCAAATCATTTGAAGGTAGAGTAAAGTGTGAAGAAGAGTGAAGAATTACTTGTTCATGTGCTTAACCGGAACTATAACCAGGCATTAGCAGATGCTATTTTCTCAGTTCAAATCCAGATGGTTTTAATTTGAATCTTTTTGTAAGACAGTGTGTCTTCCTTGGGTAGTAAGACTTGTTGTATTTGAGCAGTGAGCTCTAGGCAGTGTGCCTGAATGCATGTGCATTCCCCATTCATATTTCCTTATACTTTTAATAGGGTATAATCTTGTGGATTGACCTCCACCGTAGTTTTTCCCTTAATAGGGTTTCCACGTAAAAAATCTTGATGTTATGTGTGCTTCTAATGTGTTGTTCATTTATGCTTTCATGATTAATGATCATATTTGAAATCAAGGTTAATAAGTTGAATAAGTTTGAGATTTGGTGACAACTGATTCACCCCCCTCTCAGTTGTTTGCCCTTGAGTTTCCAATAATATATCCTTCACTCATGAAATTCGAAAGGACTTGGGGATCAAAGTTCATCTTTTTGATTTACTCCTTGCCACCAAATTTATGACCATTAATCAACCTCACTTTATATTTTAAACCTTAGCTTTTGAAAACAGAAGATGCATCTATTCTTTATAACATTCAAAATAAAGCAATTATTCTTGAACGTTGAGAGTCAAGGATAACCCTTCCCCTTTGCACCTCTATTTAAGCAATGAGTAAGAGGTATCGTCGATACCCAATGTCACAAAGGGTAGCCATGCAGGAAGAGTTCAGTTCCTTAGAGAGGAACCACACTTGAGATCTTGTCCCACTTCCTAAGGGAAGGAAACTTGTTCGATGCAAGTGGGTCTACCAAACAAAATATGTAGCAGATGGATTGGTTGAAAAGCATAAGGCTTGCTTAGTTTCCAAAGGATTCTCCCAAGTTCTAGGGATTAACTACTCTGAGACTTTTACGCTAATCGCCAAAGTGAATTCCATCTAAATTGTTCTTGCTATAGCTAAACACATAGATGGGATGTTCATCAGATGGATGTGAATAATTCTTTTCTTCACGGTGATCTTTAGGAGGAGATATACATGGAGTAGCCACATGGGTTTGTTAAAGATTCTTCACTTGTGTGTCATCTTCGAAAGTCTCTCTATGGCCTCAAACAGGCCCCTCGGGCTTGGTACACCAAGATGGACTCCTTCCTTCTGAAAATTGGGTTCACTCAATGCCATTATGATCCTAATGTCTACATATTGCAATAGGATGATACTCACACCTTCTTGGTTATCTACGTTGATGACTTGTTGATCACATGGAGTCACTCATCCACCATTTGGGAAGTGAAAACCACCCTTCATGATCATTTTTCGATGTCAACTTGGGCTTGTTGCACCACTTCTTATGGATTGTAATCACTTAGTCTTCCTTAGGTATCACTCTTGCATAATCTAAGTACACACTTGATATGCTCCAAAGGTTTCACATGGCTAATTATAAGCCTGCGTTGACTCCATTCTTGCCAAGGGCCAAACTTGAGGCTAAGTGTCCTTCACTCTTGGTTGATGGCATTTTGTATCAACAACTTGCTGGTAGTCTCATCTATCTGACTCATATGAGGCTCGACATTTCATATGCAGTAGGCATGGTCTCTTGATTCATGCAAGAGCCACATGAGCTACATTGGAAAACAACTAAGTAGATTCTTCACTACATCATGGGTACTCACAATTATGGGATTCATTATGCAACAAGTATGGATTTTGACTTGGTGGGACATAGAGATTCAAATTGGGTAGGTGATTCTCAGGATCACAAGTCTACTTCAGGGTATTGCTTCTCTCTTGGTCTTGGTCTAGTTTGTTGGTCGAGCAAGAAGTAGTCTGCTATTGCTCTTTCATCTATAGAGGTTAAGTATCAAGGAGCAGTTAATGCTGCTACTGAGGCCATCTAGCTTCAAAACATTCTCACTGAGTTTGGAATTCCCTTTCAGAAGCCCACTATCATCTATTGTGATAACTAGAGTGCAATTCAAATATCTCTCAATCTAGTCCATCATCAGTGAACCAAGCACATTGAGATCCATATGCACTACATTTGAGAGCTGATTCATTCTAAGATCATTGATCTAAAGTATTGTCTGACATCAAATCAGACTATAGACATCTTCACCAAACCCTTCATTGAGAGAAAGTTCCTTCATTTGCAAGCTTTACTTAGGGCGTGGTCGGTGTCCTCTTTGGGGGGGGCTACTTAGTCCTTCTCTTCTTCTCTCTCTATTCTAGTGGGTGTTCACTCTCTCTCTATTTGTGTGGGGACTTCTTCTTTAGGGGGGAACTTGATATGTACATAGGTACCTAACATGACCTTATTTTTTGAGACCCATCATATTTTATATCCTACTAATTTGTGCTTAAGGGGGGTGTTGGTGTGCGCTAATTTATTTTCCCTTAGTCCTAGGTTTTTCCTACACTTTATTAAGATTGCTTAGGATAATAAAGTGAGCACCAATATATTATGCTTATCTTGAATCCATGCTATCCTACATGGGTTTGGATGTTTCAATCTCTTCAAATTCAACTTGGTTACCATCTCTTCTGAAACTAGAATATCAGTGCTACCACTATCAATGATAACTTTACATACCTTTCCTTCGGACTTACATCTTGTTTTGAACAAATTCTTTCTCTGTGATGGTTCCTTGGTCACTTCTTCATGCATCAAATCTCTTCTCCTTACTAGTGATTCGCCTCTCTTAGGTTTCCCAACTGAATTAGGGGATCTAACATGTTCTTCATCCACACAAGCTGCTCTTCTGGTATGCTCAATTTTCTTTTTGGTGCTTCCTTGATGGCATTCAAATACTCAATGTCCTTCACTTCCACACTTGAAATAGGTTCCTCTAAATGGTATCTTCTTAGATCTTCCTTCATCTCTCCTATAAACTTCACTGTGGTAAGAATTATGACCTCATCTATCACTGCAATATAAATTTCTATCTTCCCTCCCTCTATGGTATGAATTACAGTCCTTTTCTTCTCTACGGTAGGGTTTTCCATATTTATTTTGCTCCACATAGGGTCTTCTTTCTCCATATTGTGCTTGGGTACTTTGGAATCTTCCTCTTTCACTTCTCTACCTTTGTTCAAACTTCTTGTTCAACTTCTCCTCCACTTTCAATGCAAATCAGTATGCTTCTTCAACTGATGTCATCTTCACCAGGCTCAATTCTTCTTGGATTTTTGTTCTTAGTCCATTGATGTACCTCACCACATTTTCCTTCCTTGCCTCACTATGTCCAATCCTAATGACCATCTTGTAGAATTATTTAATATACTCTTTCACAAATTTCTCCTTTTGCTTCAAGTTCTGCAATATTTTCAACAATTCAAGCTCATAATCAGTAGGTATGAATTGATCTTTAAATTTGTCACCATTATATACCATTTTATGATCTTCTCTTTTCCCCTTGTATTTCAATCCAATTGAAATTCTTTCCACTATAAAGAAACATGCCCTTTTAACTTTGTTTTCACAAATCACACTCTTTCTTGATCTTCAATTTCTTCATATTCAAAGTATTCTTCCATATAATTGATCCAATCAATCAATTCCTTAGGGTTTAAATTTCCCGCATAATTTTGAATTTTAATTCTAGGTCGCTTACCAATTTTGGAAATAGCTTTCAACATCTTCACTTGATCCAATTCTTCCTTTTCTTCATCTCAGGCTTCCTCATTTTGATTCGCAACATGATCTAACTCATCATCACTTTCATCCTTATGTTTAGGGTTTATGCCTCACCTTTAACATTCTTCTATAACATCTAATCAGTCTCACATTACTTTCATCATTTCCAACATTTCATCCATTCTCCTAGTGACATTCCCCATAGCAGGCACTTTCCTTAGCAAAATCTCTCCCCTTGAATCTGATGCAACTGCTTCAATTTGGTGATCTAGCTACAAGGGTTTCAACTACCTCATAGTTAGTGATCGGTTGAAAACACATGCAGTGTACCTTAAGTCAGTGACTTTTTCACCACAAGGAATGCCTTCAAGGCTCACAAACTTGCCCTAATACCACTTGGTGCAGTCACGAATGGATAGTCTAGAAAGCATTGTCCAATCGTGTAGCTTGGAGTCAACACAATGAAAATGACACAAGATATTGATTAGAAAACATGAACTTTCATTGATTCAATAAATGGAAGTCTTACATGCATCATATACAAAAAATTTAGGGCTCACAAGCCTACTGCAAGGGCATTACAACATTACAATTGGCTCAAAGGCCTTGTTCTAACAACTAATGATGTTTACTTGTGAACTATCTATCTACTACTGAATACTAATTTACAATGAGTTACAACTAATCTTAAATATGATTCTCCAACTCCAATAATGGTCTGTGTCAGCCTCAAGGGTTTACAAACCCCAATGAATGATTAAGCGTGTAGGTCGACCTTAAACATGAGAAGATAATCTATCATGAATGAAACGTATTGCATATCTCCAAGAAAGATCCCCTTGGACCCATAATACTCGTATGATGTTCCATTAAGCTTAGCACGCTCTAGAATAGATCCACGTTATGAATTTTGGACCAAATCGACCCCAAATGCTCTGACTATGAGTTATAGTGAAATTCTAAGAGCGATAACTTTCTACAAACAAATGTAAATCTCTTGAAATTTGGATATGATGTAGATGACCTCGTGTAGATGCTATATCTTGCTTTGTGAGTTGAAAAATGATAATGCAATAAAATACGAAATGAAATGCTAAAACTACTATTGAATGAAATGCAAGAAAATAAATGTTTCTAGTTGATACAAGATTACTTTACAACCAGGGATTCTCTTGCATCAAGGGTTCAATTAGAGTTAGAATTTAATTAGGGTTAGGTTGAATATTATGGTTAGGATTTAATTAAGGTTAGGGTTAAAGTTTAATTAGGGTTAATGTTCACATAGTGTAAGGGTTAGGGTTCAATTAGGGTTTTGTTTTGGTTATGGTTAGTGTTAGGGTTCTATAATAAATCTTGGAGTTAGGGTTAGTGTTGGTGTTCAAATAAGGTTAGGTTTAGGGTTTAATTAGGTTAAGATTAAGGGGTCAATTAGGATTAGGATTTAATTATAGTTCAACATTAGGGTTAGAGTTTAATTATGATTAGGGTTCAATTAGGTGTAGAATTAGGGTTAGGGTTCAATTAGAGTTAGGGTTTAATTTGGGTTAGGATTCAATTTAGATACTTCTAGGTTAGGGTTTAATTAGAGTTAGGGTTCAATTTGGGAAAGGGTTGGGGTTCAATTCGGGCTATGGTTAGGGTTAGGGTTCTATAATAAAGTTTGGAGTTAGGGTTAGGGTTTAATTAGGGTTAAGGTTATAGTTAAATTAGGGTTACAATTAAAATTAGGGTTTCTATTAGAATTAGGATTAATATTAGAATTAGGATTACAAATAGGGTTAGAATTATGGTTATGATTAGAATTAAAATTAGGATTATAGTTCGGGTTAGGTTTAGAATTAGGATAAGGGTTAGGATTAGAATTAAGGTAATGGTTATGGTTGGGGTTGGGGTTGGGGAGGTATTGAGGACTGAGTTAGGGGTAAGATTATGAGACTATTAGGGTTAAGGTTCCATTAAGGTTATAGTTCAATTAGGATTAAGATTTAATCAAGGTTATAATTCAATTAGGGTTGCAATTTGTTTTATTTAGGGTTAGAGTTTGATTAGGATTAGGGTTGAGTTTCAATTAGGGTTACAATTAGAATTAGGTTTGTCATTAAAATTATGGTTCTAGTGTTAGAATTAAGATTATGAATAACATTAGAATTTGGTTAGGATTAGAATTAGAATTAAGATTATAGTTAAGGTTACAATTAGAATTAAGACAAGTGTTAGGGTTCAAATTATAGTAAGGGTTGGGGTTAGGGTTATCATTCAATTAGGGTTAGGTTTCTAGGACAAAGCTTGCAATTAGGGTTAGGGTTAGGATTGGGGTTAGAGTAAGGATTTAATTAGGGTTAGGGTTAAAGTTAGTTTATAGTTATAATTCAAATTTAACACTAGCTCTAATTCGAACTCTAATCCTAATCCTAACCTTGAAACTAACACTAACATTATTTTTAACTCAAATCCTTAACTCTAAATCTATCTCTAACCCTAACCCTAATTCTATAACCAACATTGATTCTAATTGTAACCCTAACCCTAATCTTAATACTAATCCTAACTCTATACCTAAAAATAACACTAATTCATTTTGTAACCCTAATTCTAATTGTAACCCTAACCCTAATTTTAAAATTAACACTAATTCCAATTGTAATCTAACCCTAATACTAATTTTAATTATAACCATAACTCTAACCCAACCCTTACTCCAACTCTAACTCTAACCCTAACCTTAACTCTAACCCTAACACAAACACTAAGTTTTTTTTAACCTTAACACTAACCATAATTCATTTAATATCTTACTTGTGAATGCTATAATAATAAAAAACATTGAGAGATATCCTTCTCGAGGTGCCTATTTTTTTTTTTAATCAATTTTTCACATAGAAGTGCAATAGGCGCCTCGAGAAGGATATCTGTCAATATATATATATATATATATAAACTTACTTATCTTTATTTCTAAATTGAAGAATAGCTGACACATACCTCAAATATTATGAGAGGTTGTCAAAAAGTTTTAGTGTTCAACTGTTGGTCCATTTGTGTTGGATATAAAGGTTAGAGATAACAAGATTAATGGTTACCAAAAGTGTATTGTGATCATTTAGGTTGCATATAAGTTATATTTTAAATAAGAATATGATATTGTGCTAACAATAAATGATTTTTTTGTTCAACTACTAGGAGTACCATAATTAAATTTTGGTTGAATCTTTAAAAAGTCAATTTTAAGACACTTTTCACTAAACGTGTTGATGAGACAAGTTGTGTGATGAGTAACACCTCCAAACCTTAATTATAGATAGATAAGAAACTAATTCACATTTTGGAAAAACGAGGATCCTACAATATTCCATACAATTGCTACATGCTCACAAAATTAACTCGCACAACTAGTGACCCGTCTTCCTATCACACTAACAAATAGATGGCCCTCGATGAGTACCCACGACACCTAAAACAACTTGAACATTCAAGCCAATCGCTCGTATGGCGCCTAATTAATCAACCGCTTACTCGGTTTTCTAGCGTTGCGATCACCGAGGTTGTCTGGATATTTGGCAAATCCCGTGATTCAAAAGAAATAGTTTGTTAGGGAGTAACCAGAATTGAAGGAGCCAGAATAATCCGACAGAGGCAAGTGAGTAGCAGCCGAACAACTTTGTTTTTTGTATCACCCACTTCAAGAAAAACAGAAAAACAAAATGATTGTGAACATTAATGTGTGGCAGGAATGGCGAAGAGGAAGGCAGGTGACATAGCCTTCAAGGCTTTAACGGGTGCCCTGGGAGCGATAAGCGTTTACCTCGTTGCTAATTTTTCCATCAATCTCTACAACGGGATTTCCTGGCACAATGCTCAGACAGTAAGTCAATCTTTTATCTCCAGTTTTACTTGAAAGCGAATTAAAATGACATAGAATATTTAGTGGTTTTTGGGAGAATTTTATATCTTCGGGCATTAGTTTCTCCATTTGGTTTCAAGCGATTCTTAATAGTTGTTCGAAGTCAAGTTACGAGAAAGTGCTTTGTAGCTTTGTTTTTTAAGCTTGCTAAGGCCTGTAGGGTTTAGGTTTTAAGGCACAGGACCGCCTTTTTACTTCAAATTTGATCTGGCGAGGATCAGGGCCTAAATCTGACTTATACGCTCCTGTACACCAGGATTCAAAGTCGCCGCAGAGAAATTCCCCAACAGAGGTGACACGTTACGCATTAGTCACCAAAGTTTGGTCGATCCTATTGACCCTGGGATTGAGTTCGAAGCAGAGGAGGAATTATTTTTTCTTCTCGAACTGTAGAAGACTGCAAGAGATTATACCTAACGAATTGAACGTCTCTAATTGATATATATGATGATGACGACTACTTTTCACAACCTTTAGACCAAATTCGTCTGGATGAACTATCAAAAACCACAGAAAAATTAATTTGACTGTGGATTTGCTGCACAAGCTACTCTTGATGTTGTCCTAGTTTTTGTCAATTTTCTCCATTTACTTATCTTTAATTCTTCAGAAGCACCTGACTTGAAGTGCCCTGGAAAGGAAGTAAAAAATCCCAAATATATTAATAATAACAAAAAAGTTGTGCGAGAAACATTCTAAAGCCAAATTGAGCGAGCAAATGAAAGAAAACATGCGTAAAGTAATAAAGGGAAAACAAAATAAAATGGGAGATTAGGTAATATGGTGAATAAAGATTATTGGAAATGATTTCGAATTAAAACATTTTCGGAGCTAGAGGTGAGATAAAAATTAAATGGTAATTAATAAAACCATCTTTGTTTGGACTTTCTGGTGCAATATATTTTGGAGTTCTTGAGTATTCATGGATTTCAGAAGGGAATTTTGGAGACTCATTGATTGTTTTCTGTGACTCGTTCCCTTTTTGCTGATGCTTGTGTCTTGTTCCATGTTTGCTATTACCTATGATTCGTTCCCTATTTGATGATGCTTATGTTTTGTACCATGTTTGCTATTGCCAATGACTAATTCCTTGTTTGCTATTATTGTGACTTGTTACAACACATGGAATGCATTATATGATGATCATTTAGGGGTTGGAAAATTTGCCCACGACTCAAATCGTCATGGGAATGCCATGTCTCATCTGAAATTGCTTAGTATGCTTGTCAACAATTCCAATGATTCTGACTGCTAAAAATCGAACCTTTCTTGATTCTATAGTTAGTTTACATCCAAATTTGATTCTAGGACAAATCATACCCAACAACATAAGGGGTTTTTTCGTGATTTGGTAATTGAGATTTTAACCTTATTATATTTGGATTAACATCCTAATGTTCAAGTCTCCAACTACTAACTGGCTTACATAGTTTTGAAAGTTCTGACTATCAGGGATTTGTTGCCCAATTGGCTATATGGTGTTACCTAACCAATTCCAGACAATCTTAAGTCAGCCTTGGCATTTCTGTTCTTTGCGGTAATTCTATCGTATGTAGAACACTTTTTTCCTGTGACACTAGTTATATTTGGAAGAATATGATATGCATATCTATATTTGGCCATAGGTTTTGTTCTTGGGTGTACACCTGAAGACAAGCTTTGTCATGCCCCCACCATGTACAGATCGTAGCACTAAATTACAAAAAACCTAGGAATTGAAATGCAAATAAATAATAACAATAGCATTTTCCATGCAAAGGGGCTGACCAAGATTAAAAGGATTTAGTTACCAGCGATTGAATGAAGGAGGCCGACTCAGAATATGGGAAATTAAATTGGCAGCGATTATTTTAAAAAGGGAGCGTGGACTAAGATTAACTAAGACAGCGCTCAGCTTTAAAAAGGTGCAACTCTTGCCAAGGGCAGGGTTTTATGAAGAGGCATGACTCCATCCAAAAAGGAAGATATAAAAAGAGAGACATTTCATTTGAGGAAAAAAAGAAGATCAATATAGTGGATCAGATTGGAAAAGAAAATAAAAAAAAGGAATTGAAATATAAGATATCTATTGGATAGAACTATTGTTATCAGCAAGAATATTATTGGGAAGTAAGTTTAAAAGATAAACTTAGAATATAAATTAGGAATAGCCATCTATATATATAAAACATGCTAATTGCAGAAATCATGTTCTTACAGCCACTTGTAAGTAAATTTACTATAATTGCATAATGATATTTTATTACAAATTAATATAGCAAATTCCTTCAACAATCTATTTTGAATTCATAGAAGTGTTTTGTAAATAGGGAGGCCGATCAACCTTTTGAATCACAAGATGATGAAGGGCTAAGAATTCTCAATATCAAGCACGTTTCCCCGAGATGGATAAATTGAAGGTTCTGCTATACACATGGGCCAGGAGGCCTAAATGGTGCTCTTGGGCTTGGTTGAAGAGGACAGCCTTCATGCATCTTATCAAGCATGCCACCCCGAGATGGATAAATTGGAGGTTTGGCCATACTTGTGGGCCAGGAGGTCTAAATGGTGCTCTTGGGCTTGATTGAGGAGGATGGCCAACCAACAAGGTGGACTAAGGGATGGAACATATCTAGAATTATTCCATGCTCTCTCTATACAAGGGTCACCACCCTTGAGATTGTGGTTTGTAAGCATTTCTAGTGAATTCTTGATATGATTGGCTATAGGAATATGCCTTGGAATAATCATTAATGATGTTAATATGTTTTGTATTCAAATATTAATGATGCTATGAACTATAGATCTAAATATTATGGTGTTTTAGCTATTATGATGTATTTCTCTTGATATTACAATATTTTATATATTAATTTGAATATAACCGTAAAGTTGATACTTGTTATTACTAATACTAGTTTTTAGTGATTACTATTGTTTTGTAGGCCTAAAATTAGGAATTTCCCAAAAAGGGACATTTTGGATTCTAATTCCAACATATATCCCATCCTTGTCTCAATAAGAGGCAAATAAAGAGTTGAAGGACAATTAGTGATGCCAATCACCTTAGCAATCCATATGATCTCAAGGTTGTTCTAGGGTCTAGATACAAAATTTATCTCTTAAAAATACTTGAAATCAACTATCAATAAGGGTTCTATCTCTATGCCACCTATTTGAGGTATGCTAGACCTAATGACTATCCCATCATGTACTTTTTGGCCAACCTATTAGCAATGCTCTAAGCACAATGTGATAACAAATCCATCCCATAGTAGGGTTACATAAGTACATCATGCAGTAGAACGGCCCCTTAGTAACAATAGTTGATGGAAGCAAGTTATTGATACAAAAATCAGCTTTTTTCCCATTTGGTTCTTAGTAAAGAGTAAGAAACTCTTATCTTGGCTAGAATGTGGATACAAAGTTGAACTTCATGCCAATTGCCTATTTAATTCAAGTCTTTGTTCTTGGAGTTCTCAAATACAAGAAAAGTTTAACAAGTACTTGAATAATTGTCTGGATATCCAATACAAATGCCTTTCACCATGCAATTCAATAGATGATTCCTTAATGTTGAGAGGCTAGTAATTGCAATGTGGTGTCCCATGGCACTTGACAATGCCTAGCAATGGTGGTGAAAGCATTGGTGGTTGCCAAATTATAATTCACTTCCAAAGGTTTTGACATTCACTACCAATTTATAATTTAGGAATTCAAAATGCTTTCAATGGCATTCATGACATAAACAATATTGATGTTACCTTGCAGTGTCCGTCTTCACTTCCAGCTGATCTCCCTTACATATTGAATAAATTAGATAATAGCCTATGACTATCTAATTTATATATTGCGATTTATTAAAGAGGCATGACTTATAATTAATAATGATTTATTAAGAGTCTCTACTTTATGAAGAGTTGCAATTATTAATGAGGCCAACATTCTTCATGTACGCGATTTTGAAGGGACACATTCTTCTAAGAGGCCGACCTCTTATTTGCTAGACACACGCCTCTTGGATGAGGCTGACATATTATCTTGAACTGTCACGTCTCCCTTTGCATTTTATATATATATTTGATGGTTGTTCATTCATTCTATTCATCTTTGTCATTCCATCAAGTGCGAATTGTGTCAAGAGCAGTTGGAGATCTGTAGAAGGTTGAGTCTACTTGCAGCATTGTATTTCTGTGTTGCACTATTCTGTGGTGCTTATATCTAGGCCATCATATCGGCCTCTTGTAAGGAGATTCTTATTTTGGTGATTCAATATATAAGTGATATATTGTTGCTGGGTTTTTCTCCCTCAAGAGGAGGGTTTTCCCAGGGTATCTGCTGTGTTATTGTGTCTGATTTGAATTAATTTTCTGTGCATTAAATCTGATCATTAAATTTAACAAACAAGACTAGTAATAAAGTTTCACCCAATAACTATATACTAGTTGACTACTCTATCACACCATATTCTGAAGACTTGGAGAGAATCGTTTGCACATGTGGATTGGGATGTACACACAATACCACATACTTACAATAAGTAGTGGGAATGGCCACACTACACTTCCATAGTGGGATGTGGCCTCATTGAACTCTTGACCTAGGATAGGGATACACTTAACTGTCCTCCTTCAAACACTTGTCCTTCAAAGTTACAAATAAGGACACATAACTATCCACAACAAGTAATATGGGAATAACCTCACTATGTTTCGTTAGTGGGAATGTGATGTAGGAGCATCTGGGTGCACGAGCAATCCTATATCAACCAAAAATATTTTATGTTTTGATTTTAGTTTCAGTTTAGTTTTGTTGTGCTTCAATTGGTTTTGGGTAGTTGCTTCAAAAGAATTGTCAGATTCAATTGGTCAAGTTAAGGACATCACCTTGAAGAAGGGCTTAATGGGTACTTGTAGTTTCAATTTGGTGAAGAATGGATGAAAATTGGCTATGTTAGAATGCAGACTTTTAGTTTGTAATCGGATTTGTAGAACTTAGATGTGGAACCAAATATCTTTTTGTAAATTTTAAAGAACAGATTATATGCACAGAAACTTAATTCAAATCAGACAAAATAACACAGCAGATACCCTGGGAAAACCCTCCTCTTGAGGGAGAAAAACCCAGCAACAAAGATCTTCCTTATATATAAAAACAGTGGCAACAATTCCCTTTACAATGAGGCCAAACACAAGGCCAAAATTCTGTACCTACACCAGATACAACAACAGATAATGACCTGCACTTCTGACAATATAAGACTGCCCTTCAAAGATATTTGCAATTTGCTCTTGATCAAGTTCGCACCCAGCTCTAGATATAATTCGCACTCAGCACTTGAGAGATTCGCACTTGACTTGCCTCTTGATAAAATTCGCACTTCTGCTCTTGAATAAGTTTGCACCTCTGCTCTTGAATAAATTCGCACCTTAATGAATAGAATAAATCGGACTTGCTTAATGATCAAGAGATGAAAGGCGACCTTGTATATATACAAGTGAGAGAGGTCACACCTCTTCATATTACAAGGTCGGCCAGAATACAATAATATAAATAATAAATACAAATCATAAGGAAGGTCGGCCTCAAGTGAAATTATAATGTTGCCAAGAGAAGCGACCACTTTAAATAAATGACTCATATAAATAAATAGCCGATAGGCTACATTTATTTATGTCTTCACTCGTGGCTGGAAGGATGAACCCGAAGCTGCTCAATAACATTAACACTCCCTCTCAGCTAGGGAGAGAACTTCCAGCTGCTCAAGACAAATCATCTCAACATGATGCTCATCACATTGGCTATAACCAGATGCGAAAAGAAGAATATCACCTCAATGTGATATTAGATATCGCCTCAATACGATATCAACCATAATGGCAACAACCACACTATGGCAAGAGGCTTGGTGAGAATATCTGTCGTCTGCTCATCAGTGCTAATGTACCTCAACTGTACAGCCTTCCTTAGTACCATATCTTTGATATAGTGGTACTTGATCTCAACATGCTTGGTTCTGTCATGAAACACAGGATTGACAGAAAGCTTCACACAACTCTGATTATCACAATGAATGATAGTAGGCTCCATTGATTGTTCAAACAATCCTGCAAGGAGCTTACGAAGCCACACTGCTTCTCGAGTTGCCATACAAGCTACAAATATTCTAAGCTCAGCGTATTTCGATAGATAGATTGAAGCATCGGGCAAAGCCTGAAACAACAACTGAGGTGCTCTTCGATCACGGACTGCTTCTTGATCGAAATCATTGAAACCGCTGCTCCAAGTGCATCAGGAAGTGTACCTCAACCCATATCCAAGCTTGCCGCCAGTATCTCAGGATATGTTTAGCTGCAACAAGATGTATCTGTCTCGGATCACACATAAAGCTAAGTGCACTCCTGCATAGCAAATATCGGTCTAGTGTTAACTAGATACATCAAGGATCCAACTAGGCGTCTGACAATGTAGGATCCACCACTTGGACTGTTGCTGCTTCTTTCAATTTGTGAAGGTTGGTTTCAATAGGTGTAGACATGGATTCGCAATCCATCATGCCAAATCTCTTAAGTATATCAATGGTGTACTTCCCTTGACTTAGAATCATTCCATCTGGTTTCTGCCAGACTTCTAGGCCAAGGAAGTAATGCATGAGCCCAAGGTCCTTCATCTCAAATTCAAAAGTCAATTCCTTCTTACATTCAAGAATCAGGTGATCTTCTCCAGTAAGGATCAGATCGTCAACATATAAGACCAAAATTAATGCATCACCATTGATTACCTTGAAGTAGAGATTTGAATCAACAACATTCTTCAAGAAGCCCAAACTTGACAGGTACCGATCAATCCTTTCGTACCATGCACGAGGAGCCTACTTAAGACCATACAAGGCCTTCTTCAGTTTGCAAACATGTGACTCCTTCCCATGAACCTCAAATCCATCAGGTTGCTCTATATAAGCCTCCTCCTCAATTACTCCATTGAGAAAAGCTGTCTTCACATCCATCTAGTGAATCTTCCATCCTCTAGATGCAGCAATAGCAATGATGGTTCTGACTGAAGTGTAGCGAGCAA
Organism: Sequoia sempervirens; assembly: GCA_007258455.2. Taxonomy (NCBI): domain Eukaryota; kingdom Viridiplantae; phylum Streptophyta; class Pinopsida; order Cupressales; family Cupressaceae; genus Sequoia; species Sequoia sempervirens. Next base: position 148,190 of record VDFB02291185.1, on the reverse strand, counting down.
CAGGAGCAAATGTCTCATCATAATCAACTCCCTCTTTCTGAGAGAACCCACGAGCCACAAATCTTGCCTTGTACTTCTCAATGCTTCCATCTGCAACATGCTTAATCTTGAATAGCCATTTAGAAGATACCACAGACTTGCCCTCGGGTCTAGGAACAATATCCCAAACATCATTTTTAAGAATTGACTGATACTCCTCTGTCATAGCATCTCTCCAAACTTGATGACTAGATGCTTCCTCAACACAGGTAGGCTCGGATTCTATAATCTGACTCATCAAGGCAACATAACTGGAGAACTTATGTGGCCTTTTGCTTTCTCTGAATGTGCCTCTAGGAGCTGCAAAGCTTTCAGCCTCTTGCATAGTGCGATTGGCCCATAGAGGTCTCTTTCTCCCAATAACAATGTCAGTAGGCCCATTAGTAGGTTCCAAGGGTTCAACAGGATCAATATCTTCTTTTGGTTCTGAAGTCTCCCTCTGAATCTTAGGAGAATGGTCAACTTCCATATCCTGAGGAGACTCTTCATTATCAATCTTCATATGAATCCCCCTGGATCTCCTGAATGCAACATCTTCCTTGAATGTGACATCCCTATTGATCTCGATCAACTTTTGATCTGGAATGTAAATTTTGTAGGCTTTTGAGGTCTCACTGTAGCCCACAAATATTCCCTTCTTGCCAGAAGGCTCCAACTTGGTTCTCTTTTCCTTGGGAACATGGACATAGACAGGACATCCAAAGATCCTCAAGTGACTGACTTCAGGCTTCTTCCCTATAAAGGCTTCTTCTGGAGTCATATTCTCCAAGATCTTATGAGGACTTTTGTTCTGAACATACACAGCTGTCCTGGAAGCTTCTGCTCGTAGGAAGGTTTGCAAATCTTGATCATGGATCATGGCCTTCACTGCTTCCACAATCGTTCTGTTCTTTCTTTCTGCAACACGGTTTTGTTGAGGATTATAGGGAACACAGAACTCCCTCTTAATCCCTGCATCAATACAAAAATTCCGAAAACTACCAGAGGTGTATTCTCCACCATTGTCAGATCTGAGGACCTTAATTCTTTTACCATAAATATTTTCTACCAAGGCTTTAAACTCTTTAAACCTATTCAACACTTCCTCAGACTCTTTAGATTTCAAAATATAAATCCAAGTCTTCCTAGAGTGATCATCAATGAAAAGAACATAATACAAGAAACCACTCAAAGAAGGAACAGACATAGGACCACATAAATCAGAATGACTAAGCTCTAAAATACACTTAGATCTATTTTTCTCTACTATGAAAGGGGGCTTTTATATTCTTACCCAATGCGCAGCCCTTGCAAGTACCTTCGTGCTCTTGAGTGAACTTAGGAAGGCCCGTCACCATCTTCTCCATGATAGGTAAAGCTCGGAAGTGTAGATGAGCCAATCTTCGATGCCAAAGATCGCATAGACTTGAAGAGTCATGAACCAAAGCTTGTAATGAACGTGTGCAGACCTTGTAAAGGTTTTCATGTCTAACTCCAATTACTTGAGCATCCTTGAAGCTAGAGTTCTCCATCCACTCTAGAACTTTGCCTTTGGAGAAGGCAACTTGATATCCTTTGTCTTCCAAGGCTGAAATAGAAATAAGATTGCGTTTGATTCCAGGAACATAAAGAACATTACCCATTTGAAGTGATATGTCGGAATCCAAATGAAGTGTAGAGGTCCCAATTCCTTTCACGGAGTAGCTAGCATCATCTCCAATGATGACTTGTTCAGAAGACTCCTTTTCCACCAAACTTGATAAGTGCTCCTTAAAGCCGATGATGTGTCATGAAGCACCACTGTTGATTATCCAAGTGTTGGTGTTAGAAGGTACACTGCTTGATAATGCCGAATAGAACAAATATTCACTTGAATCCTTTTGTGGAGAAGCATCATCAACATCTGCAACGGTAACTTGTTGCTTAGGTCTAGTTGGACAATACTTGGCAAAGTGCCCAAACTTATCACACCTAAAACATTGAATCTTGGACATATCCCTCTTTTTCTTAGATGGAGGTGCATCATCATTTCCCTTGTCCCGATTCCTCTTGAAGAATCCTTTCCTTCCATCTTTTCCTTTCTTCTTTGAAGTATGGGAGGCGAGAACATGAATATCTTCATTCTTTGAACTTTGACCAACGCCTCTTGCCACCAACCTTGATTCCTCTTGAATGCAATCAGATCTTAGGCAATCAAACTTAGGCAGTTTTGACCTTGCACTGATTCCCTAAATGTATGATTCCCAAGACAAAGGCAGCCCATTGAGAGCGAGCATAGTCAGATCCTTGTCATCAACCATATGCCCAATTGTAGAGAGCTGATCTCTCAAATCTGCAATCCTCATAAAGTATGCAATCACTGATTCACCTTCCGTCATCTTCACATGATGAAGTTGTTGCTTCAGTGCAAGTGCCCGACTGGTATTGTTGATTTCATACATCTCTTCCAAGGTCTTGAGCATATCTCTCGCTGTCTTCAACTTAGAGATGATAGGGACAATGTGATTCTTTAGGGAATCAACCAATATCTTCATTGCTTTAATGTCTTTCTTCAGCCACTGCAACTTTTCTTCTTCCTCCTCAGGTTTAGAAACACTAGACTCCACGAACTCACCCAAGTCATTTTCACGCAAGGTAAGCATGATCCTGAATCTCCATGAAGTGAAGTTCGATGCACCTTCGAGTCTATCCTCAACCTTTAGACCATTCACCATCTTGATCAAGTGAATAATAGGGTATGCTGATTTGCAATAATCTGATCACGATCCTCTCAAACCTGGCTCTGATACCATGTAAATTTTAAAGAACAGATTATATGCACAAAAACTTAATTCAAATCAGACAAAATAACACAGCAGATACCCTGCGAAAACCCTCCTCTTGAGGGAGAAAAACCCAGCAACAAAGATCTTCCTTATATATATAAACAGTGGCAACAATTCCCTTTACAATGAGGCCAAACACAAGGCCAAAATTCTGTACCTACACCAGATACAACAACAGATAATGACCTGCACTTCTGACAATGTAAGACTGCCCTTCAAAGATATTTGCAATTTGCTCTTGATCAAGTTCGCACTCAGCTCTAGATATAATTCGCACTCAGCACTTGATATAATTTGCACTCAGCACTTAAGAGATTCGCATTTGACTTGCCTCTTGATAAAATTCGCACTTCTGCTCTTGAATAAGTTTGCACCTCTGCTCTTGAATAAATTCTCACCTTAATGAATAGAATAAATCGGACTTGCTTAATGATCAAGAGATGAAAGGCGACCTTGTATATATACAAGTGAGAGAGGTCGCACCTCTTCATATTACAAGGTCGACCAGAATACAATAATATAAATAATAAATACAAATCATAAGGAAGGTCGGCCTCAAGTGAAACTATAATGTTGCCAAGAGAAGCGCCCACTTTAAATAAATGACTCATATAAATAAATAGCCGATAGGCTACATTTATTTATGTCTTCACTCGTGGCTGGAAGGATGAACCCGAAGCTGCTCAATAACATTAACACTTTTCAATTGGTTCCAAGTTATTTTCTCGCAACCGACCTAGTCATTTTCTTGCATTTGGTTGTTTTGTGGGAATTTTAGGTTCAATTGGATTTGCGAGAAAGTTTAAGTGAACTAAACTTGTAAGTTTTGATATCCGGTTCAGATGAACAGTTTTGATGGTGAATGTTTTGCAAGAACTTGGAAAGTTCAAGTGAATTGAACCTATAAGTTTTGATAGCCAATTCGAATGAATAGTTCTGATGGTGAATGTTTTACAAGAACTTCAAGTTTAATTGGTTTTGCAGGAAAGTTCAAGTGAATTGAACTTGTAAGTTTTGATATCTAGTTCGAATGAACAATTTTGATAATGGCATCAGCTAAAGGACATGACGACGTAAGCATGGAGGGAGGGCCACTTGGCAAATGATGATGTCAACATAATGTAAGATGATGTCATCATTGTACGATCTGTGGGAAAATGCAACTGAACCGAATTGTATGGTCTACAGACAAATGCAATTGAATTGGATGTGTATCATTTAAAAGGTTCCATTCAGTAAGTGAAGAAATTTTTGCAATACGGACAACGATGATATAATGATGATGTTAGCGAGGTATAGATTGCGAATTTTTTCAACTGAACTTGACTATTGATCAAGTTATAACAAATCCGTTCGGATGGATGCCAAACCTTTGCAAAATGGATATTTGTGGACTCTTGTTAGTGAATTGGATATGGAGAGTTTCTTGCTTTAACTGGTCCCTTGTGGGACTTTATCTTGTTGTTGAACATTCCATTTTGCAACAATTCAATTACTTGTAACTACCAATCTTGCAAGGATTTAACTTCCTTTGAGCTTGAAGTATAAAAGAGAGTTGCTGTAAACTCTAGGGAAGCTTTTTTGGGGAAAATGATCCAAGTTTTTTTGGAGCGGGGGTGGGGGATGGAGTTTTGAAGGTGATTTCAATTGAATCGGTGACTAGTTATACTGCTTATGACTGTTGTTTTGAGACTCAGAAATAAAATTCAAATTAAATTGTTATTGTGTCAAAGTTTTCTTTGTTAGCTGCTAGATTTCGGTTGTCTGATAAGACCCCCATATCTAGACCACATCATAATGGCCTTATAGGACACATGTCACAAGGACATACACGGTTGTTTATCTTTCAAAGTTTTGAACAGGGACACACACAATCATTGATTGCATAACACCTTGTGACTAAGGTCGCATGCACAACTAGCTGCATATGATTAGTTAGATTTGGCCAATTGGTCTCTACCACATTTTGTGAATAGGGATAAATTCAAAATATTCACAATAAGTGTGGGATGGGCTTGCACTTGACATATATCTTGGTCTTCAGTTGGTCTGATTTTTATCGATAACTTTCTTCTTGCTTGTGTAGTAGAAGTAGTCTTCATCATTGTCGTCTTCAGCTTTATAATCTTTTTTGTAGAGTAGCTGGATACGCCCCCACCCCTCCCTAGGTGCACGCATCCCCATACAATACGACACGGATACACATTGGATACTGTACCACACACATCCAAAAAACTCTGATTTTCTAGCCATGCCAGATATTGTGTGATTTGATTTTCAAAAAAATTGACGTGAATCCTCCTAAACTTAATCTTAAAAAACTTCAATCGTGCAATATATTTTTTTGTTTTGTATAAACAAAACCTACACCAAATGAGGAAGACAAATGAAACATTTTTTTATTTTAGCAAACCATTTTTCTGAGTCTTCTTGCAGTGCAACTCTACTAGTTTCTTTTGTCTTAATTTTTATAGATTTAAGAAAGTTAATTGTTTATAATTTTATATTTATATTATGCTATTTAAATGTTGGATATTTAAAATAATATAGAATTTATTCATATATATTTAAATGTTTATTCCTTACTAAATTATTAATATTTAAATTTTAGTATTATTTTAATTTATATTTACTTATTTGCTTTTAAAGTAATGAAAATCTCCTCTAATAACTTAGAAAATTGTGTTAAATATATATGTGTCTCTGCGTTTTATGAATGTCATATCCAGCCATATCCATATTGGGGGTCTTAAAAAAAATGGCTGTATCCGTATCTGATACCGTATCCATATTTGTATCTGTATCTGTGTCCATGCAACTTTGCAGTTTTTTGTTCTAGTTTGCTACTAAAACATTAAACTAGTCTTCAACTAGTAGTGAATTCAAGATTGGTAACTATTGTCCATCCTCCTGTGATCCTCTAGCTTCTTGTTGAACTCAGAGCACTTAGCCAGATCAATCATGATGATCCTGTGGACCACAGACTGTTGCATGAAGCTCCCTAACCGTTTTGGCAATGTTTTTCCTGGTGTTTATCATCTCTATGGGAATTTGATTCGCCCCTGCAATCAAAAAACTCAGAAGGATGTTGGGTACTACCGAAAATACACCCATATACAAAAATTTCAAGGGCTTTGACAGATAGCATTTAATGCATTTTTTTTTGGCAGAAAGACAATTTTATCTAATGAAATATAGAGGTTGAAGCTAAATGCTTTTGACACAAGGTTTAGATTTCAATTTTAATTGTCTTCGCAATCTGGCAAGTTTTTATGATTTATCAGAATCTACCTCCTAGATAAAATGATTTAGAATTAATACTTTCCTCAGGGAAAGATTTTAAACCTAGACTGCACTACAAGAATGCTAAAACAATTAAATATGACAAAATAAAAGAACTGGAGCAAAATGCTTTTGGGGAAATGTTGAAAATATCATTGACATAAACTCCCAAAATTTCATGGAACAATTTGATCCTGTGAAGGAGAAATGGAATCAATTCAATTCAGAGCTGTGTAGGGTGAAATATTTATATAAAATAGATAAAGTTTGTAAAAAGGGTTACAACTTAAATAAAAGTTTTCCTGCCCAAATTTTCATAATGCAACTTTTTAAAACAACTTTTTCCTGTCCTCCCAACCGGCTAATTTTTTTGAATTCTTCATACTTGTGCGGAAGCACTTCTGCTTACCATTGTACAGCTGCTTCTCTCCAGCATATGGGCTTCGAAAACCTTGGGCACCTCTCTTCTTCCAAGGCACCTCCTCTCTTGAACTCTTTTTACGTATCTGTTTACTTTCTTTCTATATTATTTTACTAAGTTTACTGATTGCCTTTTTCCAATAACTCATGCTCTTTGCATGGTGCCTTGACTTTTGCTGCAGAAGAACATATTTTGTTTGGAGTGCCTGTCATGTCTCCTTTAACAAAATAATAATAATAATAATATTTTAAGTGTGCCCAATCACTTTATTTAAAAAAAAAAAGGCCACTTTAATATTATTTAATGTTTAAAATAAAAAAATGTTTTTTTTCAAAATATAAAGGGGGCCTTTGGATGTAATATAAAAAGTATTAATAAATATTCAGAGGGAAAATAAAATTAAATAATTGCACGGCCTGGGAAAAGGCAACTATAAAAAGGAGGCAAGAGCACAAAGCAAATCATCCGATTATGTCATTTCACTTTTTCTGTCAATTTTAAGTTGGGTGCATTCAAGGACGAAAACTCTTGGTGTTCTGGTGATTGGAGGACAAAAACCCTTCGGTTTCCATTGTGGGCTTGAGGACAAAAACCCTCTCGCTCATTGGAGGCAATTCTACTCAGAGATCACAGTTGTGCTGAAGCGATTTGGACTTGCAAGTAAAACATTTGAAGATTTGGAGGTTTCGAGCCTATTGACGAATTGAGATGCATTTTCCAGAATTTGATATTTTGATTTATCCTTGAGTAATTGGTGATATTGATAAATTTGTTGAGATCAGCAAATATTATTCATTGTATGTTTCAAATAGTATAGATGTTATTTTTCCCATGGAATGATGCTACAGCCAGCAATACAAGTCTGACTTTAGACTTATCATGACTGCCGTACCACTTAAGATAGTGTAGTGCAGCTCTTGTTTAAGAGGAAATCATATCCCAAATTGGTCCATTGAAGTGGAGATCTTAATAGATGTTAATCTTGTAAGGAGGCTGTAAAGAGGAGTCTGCCGTACACTATGGGAGAGTTAAATCTGATTTGCAAGTAGTGCTTGGTGGGGCCCATACCCCTATTCCGATGAGTCTAAACACAGCGGTACAGCCAGGGAACAAGATCTGACAAGTTGCTGAGTTAATTTATTTGCAACCTTGAGGGAAAGACAGTCTATTTGGTGGGGACCACATGAAGTTATTTCCTTGAACTGTACAATTTGCAAGTCGGTCATAATATGAATAAAGCTACTTCTGTTGCTGATATTTAGAGTGCTGAAGTTATGGTTTACAATTACTCAGATAATCAGTTGTATGGTTCAGATTTGGATATAATAATTTTTCTTGGGTTACGTCAGCTATTGTAATTCATTAATATTGCATTTAAGGGTTAATCGTTGGCTTGTGAAGGTTGTAATTGCTGTTTATGATGAACTTAATGAGCTATGTCAGCATTGGGGAGATCAGATTTGCAATTTCCAGCCAGTTGACATTCAGATCAAAGTTACAATTGTTGTTTTGGAATTCAGTATTTGTTGCACATTAACACATATTGATGATCATGCGTAATTTAAGTAGGATTTGGCATTTGTTTATCATTTCAGTTGCACACATATTTAAGAAATTGTCAATTCTTAAGAATGTCTGATTGGAGACATTACAATGCCTTCCTCGCTCTAGCAAATCTTTTGCAGATAAAAAACATAGTTTATTAGCTCATAACAAACTTTTGTTGTTATCCTATAATCTAGGAACAACCCCAGCGAATTCTTTTCTACGTGGATGTTGCTGCCTTATTCAACAAACTTATTAAAAAAATTATTAATCATTAACTAACAGGCTCAAATAAATATTTAAATCTATTAACTAAACACCACTAAATAATTTATTTATTTCACCAACTATAATAAAATACTTAAATTCCTAACATGCTCAATTATGATATCCTTAATTCTATTGGGAATTACAACCACTTAAATGTGAGTAATCAATTACATAACCTGGTAACAGTGCTTTCGGCAGATGACCATGCTAATTGACAACTAATCATGAGGTCAATTAAAGCAGTTATCTACAATAATAAGATTTTGGTGAAGATTCTATTAGTCGGCCTGTTTTAATATCCACAGCTGAGCAAGCCTAATTTCACACTATGAAACTCTCAGAGTAGGATAATGTCTGCAGATTATTTAAGCTTCTTGGTCATCTTCTAAAATGCTCTATACAGCAGCTTTAAAACAATAATACAAACTGCAAGTTCCATGACACCTTTCTATAGAGGTCTGTTCAAAAGTTTTTGATGACTTGGTCTCAAAGTATGTTATACAAATTGAAAATCAATCCTTAATCCATTCAATTAATATCACAGACTGATTCCCACAATAGTATCAAAAATTAAAATTAATCAACACCGCCCTTTCACAATCACTTTAACAATCAATCAATACAAAATTAGAGATCAATAGTTGTTTCCAGTTGATCCTCAATGGATCTATCAGATAAAACTATGGTATACTTCCACACAGCAGCTAAGAACTTCCCATATACCCATATATATATAATATAATACAGACTATCCGTACCGAGGAGGGATCCCTTTCTCTCCGTTCAGTCACTTGAGATGAATCCTGCTACCCATGTTATAGATGCAACTTATTATCCATTGTTCCTGTTCTTGCAAATTTTGCAAAGTGGGCCTGTTATTGCCACATCTCTATGCCCGGCAATAGATATAACCCTCCCTGGTAAATAATTGGCAATATTTTAATGTCCGTTCCAAACAATATACTACATCCCTACCCGGCAATAGATATAACCCGAAATTGCAATGATTATAAAATCAAGATGAATGATAGATCGCGGTTGCAATGAGTAGAAAAGAAATATCTGGGATTGTTTCCTCCCACCCATCCCTACGGGACATGAGACGTTGAATCCGCCGAGAAGTGTGCATTATGGATGAAATGGAGATTCTTCCTTTCAGCGCCCCGCTGATGACGAAGGAGATTGATCAACTCATTAATTATGGGTGTTACAGCAAAGGCATACCAAACCACACAGGCCCGACCTATCTTTATTGACAGACTTCATCATATTAATGATAGGCTTAGTGAAACTCAAGATGTAATCCACACAAGCCCACCAATCATCATCTAGGATCAATGATTTGACCTTTTGGGCCCTTTGTGGTTTTTTCTGCCACACACACAACATTGCTAATGATCACGGTGCTCAAAACCTCACACCTTCACAAGTTGTTTCAAAATGATTTTGTTTGATGTGAATTTAGTTTCAACAACCTAATTTAATATAAAATTAGTAAGTTAAAATTTTAAAAAGTAAATAATATGTTAGATAATTTATAACTTCATAACTAAAATTTTATTGCAAACTTAAAGATAACTTCAAATTTAAAATAAATATTGAAATTTCACAAACATACCTTAAACAACTCCAAATTGGAGGTGGTCTCAAAGATGCTTTGTGACATATGATGGTTTGTCATGAACACTTGAATCTCCTCACTCTCTATGCATTTTTTTTTTCACTCACTCTATTTTTATACCAATATTTTGCATCACCAAGCTGAGGGAGTGGATAGTACATGATGTCCAAAAAATGTGCTCGTACCTTTTCTCAACCAAAGCACCTACTGCTCTACAATTTTTTGTGTTGTCTGTTATGACTTGGACAATGTTTTTCAAACCCACCATTTCTATGGACTCAATGAGGATTTTGAAAATGAAGTTTACATCCTTCACTTGCTCCTCACAATCAACTATCCTCGAAAACATTGCCTCTTTAGGGGATATTGCAATGACATTAATTAAAAGCTGATTTTTACATTGAAATGATAAGACACTCACATTTCAATCCATGAATCCTTGATTAGTTTTAGTGATGTCCCTACAATTTATTTATTTTTGCCAATAAGGTGGTATATGCATTGCCATACCTAGGATGTGTAACATGAGGGTGTTTGACTAATTGTTGTCACTATTTCCTTCCAATATGATCTCACTAGGTTAAAATGAAGACCATTGGCATGCAATACGCAATGTATCCAATGCCACATTTTGAAATGCCTTCTTCAATGGGCCTTTTTTGTAGGAAGAAAGAAATGGATCCACTTCTTGGAAAGGCAATGTCTCTAAGAAAGGATGTGAGGTAGCCATCATTGGAGGGGTTCTTGTAGGTGGTTTTTGTGATCCTTTCTTTGCTAAAAGGATGAGATCTTAATTTTGCTTTCTCACTCACACTATTAGTTTCTTCTTGTTCTTTGGTATATGTCATAATTCGCTTTTTTGGCAACCCCTTCTTATTCAGTACTTGACAAGCTTTACTTCCTAGGCCTGGTAAAGCACATAGGTGAGTTTTCATTTGACCATACGAGCTTTTATACTTGATCTAAAGTGACTAGAATGCCAAAGAAAAGCCCCACCTCTTTAAACTTGATCAATCATCACAACAGATCTCCATAGAGGTGATGCTTGATCATATATGAATTGTCTATTTGTCCTTGGGTCCATTGAACTTGAACTAGCAGCTATTTTGAGTGGATTGTTATTATAAGGAAAATAAAAAAAAGTTGAAAATGTAACTCTAGAGTACATTAACTTTGAAAAACAAAACAACAATACAACTCTACAATATGTTTAAATATAACAAAAAAAATAAAAAATTAACAATCCAAAATGATTTTAGAAAAAGATGAAAAAAATCTCACAAAATGCTAACTTTTGATTGTTAATTCTTCATTGTGCAAGCCAGTTCCCTCAAAACGACCACAAAATAGGAAGCAGGCAAATAGCAAAAGTCAAAGTCTGGCCAAACAAAACCAAAAGGAGCAGCAAAATATACAAAATCTAGACATGTCATAAATGAGGCAGCAGACCCAACACGCCAGTTATTTAGCATCCTTCCCAGCTTTATTCTTGTCAATGTCACTAATAATTAATAAGGCCTTTAATCTGTTTTTCCAGTGAATTAGCCATGTGGTTAACACATTTTTGCAGCCAAGATTCTGGATATGCTTGAGTAGGAACAGTTGGCTATGGAGACAAAAGAACATTCTCCTTGCTATTGGAAGAATTGCCATCCACAGCTGCACCAAAACCCAGAGCTGTATCATGACCAACAGCAACACTTTTACCTTTAGCTGCACCAGCAAATACTTCATCAAGCACAACTCGATGGCATTTGACACTACTAGTAACAGAATGCACCTGCCTCTGAACTGGCCAGCCATCCTTGGCATGCTCTCCCTTTTGATCTTTCACACCCGAATGAACTTCCTGAGAATTAAAAAAGGCAGGAGTTGTTTGATTATTTCTCTGGTCAAGATTTTCAAAATATCAAATGAAAAAGATCTTCACCGAAAACAGAAATTCATTATCTTTTTTTTGAGTGAATCACTTAGACAATTCACATCCACAACATCACTAGGACTTTGTAATACCATTTATTTCACCTATCTCTATTTGAATAGCATTGGGTAAATTTGGTTTTTTTGATTGGAAGTGTTATAATCTCCATAAGATTGTTCTTGTATTTCTATAACTTGCAAAAAAAAAGTTACATCACTTTTCTTCTTATGCACTTGCAAACCAATGTTCGATGGAATACTAGAAATGGTGACTTCAGTGGAACAGTCAGTCAGCAATGTTCTATTACTTTGAAAAAGATCTTTGTTTCTCTGGATCCATAAGAACCATGAAATTTCAGTAGAAGCAACAAACCATAGTAAAACCAAAACATTAGACAGGGGAGGGTCTAACCATCAATAACAGGTTTTCCAGGCAGTCATAGCAAAAGGACATGAAAAAAAGAAGTGATAAATGGACTCTAATTTTTGACATACAAGACAAAACCTGGACTCCAGAATATTATAAATGACACCAACAAGAAGTTTTTGATGCAGCAACAACCATTTAAAGTTCTATGTCATGTCCCCTTTAAAGGGCTAAAGAATTAATAATATTTTAAGTAGACCCGATCACTTCATTTTCAGAATGGCCACTTAAATATTATTTAGGTCCTATTTAAAGTTTAAAAAAATGCTTTTTACACTGTATTCAAGTTTGATGCTTCTTGCTATGTCATTGCAAGATTCTTGTCATCACAGAAAGCATTGTAGAAAGGGTGATAGAGTGAAGGGTGCAACTTGTAGTATAGGGCATGTAGATTCGTTGATTCGAGTTCAAGATTGTTTTTGCATGTGGGATCCAAGTGATCTTTTGAGGGACAGAGGATAGAGGCTTTGATATCACTATTGAATTCTTCATCCCTGCATTTGGATAGAAAGAAAGTTCATGAGAAATCATACAGACTATGCTGTGCATTCTAACAAAGTTGTAAAGTTTCAATGCCCACAATTCATAGGTCACTCCTTGGAGCTAAGTCCCGCACTTGAAGACAAGGTTATAGATGATGGTCTAATGGAGATAGTCACAATAGGATGCTTGATTTTGGAAGGTGATAAGCAAAATAGATATCACTTGATGTTGAGATTTATGACTAAGCATAATATGGTGTTGTTGGAATCAAGTTACTTACAGGTTTTCCATCCTTAGATGTATGAAGGAGAATTCACAAAAGATGAGATACTACAAGATGGCTTCACCATTCCTTCCATCATGAAGGTACAACAACTTGTCACAAGCCGGTGGACACAAGGCGTGCAATGACTCCCATGTCATGGATCTAGGAGAGATTGACATAGAATTGGGCATGCAATGGCTACACTTTATTGGAGAGGTCACCATGGAGTTGAAATCCAAGGAAAAAGAGGTACTTTGAGATATCAATAAGGGAGCTCCAAGAGTTGTCATAGTAAGTGGACGAAACATCAACTGGTGACAACCATGACTTCATCCCATAGTGAGACCCTTGATCATGCTGGTATTCGGTATATTTTGGATTGGCATAGTTTGGTGTTGGATGTTATACCTCTAGGATGGCCACCAAGTAAAGGGTTTCATCAGGAGATGGAGAAAAGTCATGTTGGAGAAATCTTTTATATTGAAGAAGCAATCAGCACAATAAAAAGGTGTCAAGAGGTTGTTCATGAGCTTGGTGGAATGGGTCTAAATTGAGATATGTTTGCATAAGATTACAAACAAGGCATAAGGGGAAGTAGTAGTGATCACATATTGCAATTATGTTATGAAGGAAACATATCAATTTCCAGCTGTGACAATACATCATTTGCAGCCATACAAGTGTTTTCAATCATAGGATGGACTGGTTTCCAGCTTGTTGCTGAATTTTCAGTCATTGTATGATGGTTTCCAGCCTCTATATTGCTGATATTGATGATTGTGGCAAGGGATTTGCAATATTGCGGCTGATGTACCATTTTAAATTTGTTGATTTTCAAGTTTTCTGACTTGGTACTGTTGTTATCAGCCACATATAGCTATAGGTTTGTAGATTTTGAGTCTTTCCTTGCATCATGATAATGGGTTTCAGCCATTGGAGCAATTGAAAACAAAACCATACTACTGTTTTGGATGAGGTTTCAAATGATTTATGGCTGTTGTAGCTTCATTTCAGTTTGGATACAATTTGATTTGTGTAAAATTATGAAACTATACTTTATGTAGAAACTATATCAGAATCACGATAAACCATATCAGAATCACTAGTGCAGAAGAACAACTTGCAGAGACTAACGTGGTTTCAGACTAGTTTGACAAATAACATTGTCAAGCTTGGGAAAAATGTTAACTCCTTCCCAAAGGGGGTTAGGGTTATTACAGTGGTATCAGAGCTAATATCCTGCCAGCCTGAGGGTGTATATCAGTTGCTTTAGTTACAGCTTACATCAATGGCTCTAGAATTATGAATGGGAGATTGTTACCTACCTTTCTATCTTCCTCGCCAACATGGGAAAAAAAAGCCTAGCATGGAGAAAATATTAAAAGACCTTACTCTATCACAACAAAAGATAAGTTATGATTTTGTTCAAACACAAGAAAAGATAAATCATGATTTGCAGTGTCTTGAAGATTCACTTTCAAGAAAATTTGAGCACTTTAATGGCTCATCCACACCCACAGGTAAAGGAGCTCATGATCTATTTGCAGAAGAAGAGGATAGAAAAACTACAAGGGAGGTTTGCAAGAATCTCCATGAGGAGTTTGAGAGACATGCTGATGTAGTATATGAGGTTAAAAGAAAAGGACTGGGTAATGATTCTAATGATGTGCCCTTGTTTGATCACAATTCTGTCCAATCATTCATGATTGAAGGTTGTAATGCATCCACTAGTGAGATGGCTGATTCTAATATTGACAAACTTTCTACACATGAAGACAAATCAAAAAAGTTAGTACATGGCAGCCAAGGTCACTTTGATGGCTGGGAACAGAGGCCTTTCGTATTGGAAGACTTGGAAGATCAATTTACAGTAAAGGAAGAAAAGGTAGTTAAAGTGTTATCAAGGATAGACAACACTCATAAACACATTGAAAACCTCATTTGGACAACCCAAATTGAGGAGAGGCAAAAAAGAATGGTAAACAGTATTTCTCATATACACCTGTACTCTATCAAAAAAGTGTTGGAATTAATGAAAGATGACTATTTGCAATTGCTTAGGGATAGAGACATGGCTGTCAAGTTGGTGGAAGTCAAAGATAGGGAGATTGTTGATCTTTGCCTTCAATTGAGTAGGGCTCATTACTCAATGTACAAAACAGAAAATCAGCTATGTGTTCCAGCCACCTCTCAAGAGCAAAAAGACAATGCAAGAGGTATGGAACTTGAACAAATTGATGAAGAGTTTGAAGAGCTTCATAGGGATGAATTTGTGAGTTGTGGTGGTCAAATTGCTTGTGAAAGAACAAGGTGCAGCCATGAGATTAATGCTATGCTTGGTGAGTTTCCAAAATTGGAAGAGGTGCATGACATTCAAGCAGTCACCAATGAAAGGGACAAAGAATTACCTTGCAGCCTTGGGACAGCTGTAGATGATAGAGGGACATGTGAATTTCAGACTTTTGAACCAGCAGTGGATGAAGAGCACTCCTCATGGGTAGAGGAATTTGGAAGTACTACAAAGATACTTAACAAAGGGTCTGATTTTCAGTGTTTGGGCAACAACTTTCTATCTCCATTTCAATATGAGATGGCAAGTCTAGAATGCAAGCAAGTTGATTTTGATTATCATAGCATCCAAGATGAAGATCTCTTTTAGACATTTCCACCTCTTATCACATGGGAAGGACCTAGCAATGAAGAAGTGTTTGAGGATTCCAAAGATAGCATAGAGAAGGAAGAAATAAGCCAATCCGAAAGAATGAATGAAGAGTGGATACAAAGAGCCAAGGAGGCTAAGTTGGTGGCTGCCCATGCAAGACAGGGCCTACAACAAGTCAAAGAACAAGTCAAACAATTGGATCTAGCAAGAGGACAATGGGAAGCCTACCTTAGGTCCCTTTTTCTTCAAAAGGAAGATGTTATAGAGGTTGAGAATGCCATGAACAAGCATAAGGAACAATCAAATTTGTATGAAATAGAAAATTCATATTATACACATGATGGTAGTTATTGGGTAGAGGAGGCCAATTCTGAATTAGATTTGAGTGAAAATCAAACCATTGTTGAGGAACTTTATGAGACTACTTGTGACTTAGCACAACCATATCATAAAGATGACTACTTATTGGAGATGACGATCCTAATGTTAGGACTTGAGACAAATGTCTCGGAGGCATTTAGTCATGATTGGTATACACATGAGAGCATCGAGTTTCAGTTGTGTGAACCAAGGATATACATGGAGAATATTAGCTACGTGGATATTTGGAGTGGATGGAACAACTACTTCATTGTTGGTGATTGGTGTGAGATGAAGTATCCATCATCATTGTTGGTGATTGGTGTTACTTCATTGTTGGTGATTGGTGTGAGATGGAGTATCCATCATCATATATTCTTGGGACACTATTGGTATTTTCATTGGGATAATTTTCAGTGGGTTTGATGCAGTTCTGATTTATACTAGCAACATAGCATGGAGTGATATATGTTTCTATACGCATATGGTGGATACTTGTTACATTTTTGTGATAGCATATCAGTTCAGGCAGAGAGTTAATGATGATCCTATGGTGCGATACATCTATCTCTCCACTTTCGGCATGGGTCCTAGATTAATTTGGGATCTAGGGATTTGCTTGATGGACAAAGTGCTTCACAGGTTGCTGCGACATGACAAGGTGATTGATGATAGATATATTAGAGTAGCATAGTAGATTGGCGGATTAGTGTTCTTGAGATTGGTTTGGGATTCGGGTATTGTCATGGTTGTTACATTGTTACATGTGGATCTTGGCGAGTTGCTTCATATCTAGTGGTTTTATGGCATGTATATTAGAGTGGTGCAGTGGATTGATATGCTATTGCTTGAGGGAAAGCAATCTCCGGGGAGGACTGTGATGCCCCCCGTTTTTAACACACCCACGAAGAAGAATTTGATTAATTAATTAAATATTAAAATTTTCTTTATTTGTTTTAAAAGACGTTTTAATTAATTAATTAATATATATGGCTTTATAAAATATTATAATAATAAGACTAAGTTTTTATAAAGCCATTGCATTTAAATAAATCAGTTTTTCCAACCGAAAGGTGGCTGAAATAAATGTTGTTTGAGGCATATATTTGGATCATCACGAGAAATTGAATACAGTTTGGGTTTTGGTATTGAGTCTGAGAACAAAAACTCTCAGAGTTGGAAGATCATGCCTAGACGAAAACTTGGACATGACATGATAGGTATTTTTGAGGTTTCAAATTATTAAATTTGCAGTTGGTTTGTAGTATGCACAGATCGTTCATTGTTTGATATATGAATAGGCTGGTTGTTTGCATCAATGTATCTATTGTATCTGCATTGAATAGAAAATATATTATGGTCTCTAACATTGCAATTGGTTGAGGTTAAGGTTTGTGGACCCCTTTATTTACTTCATATCTGTCATCGGCTATGAATCGTCGCTATCTTACAAATTGGTGTCTTGGATGTTTGTTGACCGCCATTCTATAATAATATTATTATCAGCTAGAATAAGATCCGCATTTTGGCATCAAAGCTTTGTGATGTGGTGCTACTAGGGAAGTAAACCATAGCACCAAAGCTTTCAAAGAGGCTACTCTAATTGATATTTGTGGACCATAGGAGCTGGTATTCATGTGCTTGATTAATAACTACATTCTGCCATATCAAGGGAGTTGGGCAAGGCTGAATATATATCATTGAGGAGCCGTATGAATGAAACAAGCCATAGGTAGATGCCATATAGTCAAGAAGTGGGTGTGGAATTAATAATGATTGATTTATTTTAAATTTTTAAGGGGACGGAAGAAAAATCAGAAGTTGAAATTACAGCTGCAAGAAGACAATGATTCAAAGGTCAAGGTATCTCAAGCACTTGAAGAAGCTGGAAAACTGATTATTGATTTGAAGGTTCAGATTGAAGAGGCAAAAAGGATTGAGGAAGAAATCAGAAATCTGTTAAGGATTAAAGAAGAGAATGTAGATAGACTTGAAGCTAAAGCTGTAATTGTTTCACTTAGAAATTTAGACAAATCATTGACACAATTGAATAATGAGAAGATAAATCAGAAAAGTTCTATGTCATTGGACAAGATCATTAGTGCTCAAAAATCTTCAGTTGATAAGAATGGAGTTGGATTTGAAGGTCAATGTTCCAAGCTTGAAAATGAAGAACAACAAAAGAGTTGCTTTGATTGCACAAAAGATTCGCATTCAAAAATAAAAAACAACACATTCATAAGAGCTCCTATTTCAAGGTAAGATCACATGACTAGGTTTAACAATTCTTTCTTTTATGGGTATTGTTTTTCATGCAATCATTTTGGTCACAAGGCAACAAACTGAAGAGTTTATGCAAGAAAAGATTTCAGATTTATGAATAGGAATGCTTTTGCTCCTTTGATGAACTACAATGTTATATGTTACAAATGAAATAATTTTGGTCATACTGCAAAGACTTGTAGAAGCAATTTTGTAGATTCTTTCAAGCAAGGTAAAAAGAAAGAGCAACAGGTGACTAAAAAATAAGTTGTTAAGAAAGTTTGGCAGAAGAAGAAAGATGTAGAAAAAGAGAAGTTAGGAGTGATCTCACTCTATCCTTGAGAAGTTGTTTAGACTTAGGGGGAGCTTTCACTGTTACATTTTATCAGCCCCGTTTCAGTTATGCAGGTTGTTTCAGTTTTGCTGGTTGTTCAGTTTGTCATTGATGTCAAAGGGGGAGTAGTGAGCCAGGGGGAGTAGGTTGGTTTTAGTATTGGTTTCAGTGCTGGTTGGTTTCAGATGGTTGCCATCAATGACAAAGGTGGAGATTGTTGGACATTTTTTCATTGATGTCAAAGTTCATCTTTGATTAAGATTGTGTTGTACCCAAACCAAATTTTTTGCTTCATTAAGGCATTTTGCAATTTAAAAGTCTAAACCTTGCTAAAATGTTGTAAAATACCGTTTTGGGCAATGTCAAGCATGGAGTTTTTGTCAATATTTGTCAGTCAAAGTCAGTTATATTGGTCAGAACCTGAAGAAGAGACTCAAAATGAAGATTTTCACGATGAAGGAGCATCTCACGATGGCATTTCATATTACTTGACCCGGTCCATTTCAATGATCGAGCGAGTTTTTAAAGATCAAATCATGGAGATTTTTGAGAGGAAAAAGCCTGAAAGTGCAAGGAAATTATAACAAGGCCCGGTTTTTGGAGGTCAAGATCTTATGCGAAATG